>JNEY01000186.1:0-132412 GCA_020875895.1 Aphelenchus avenae
CCCGTCAACAAGCCCGTCAAGAAAACCACTGGGCACGCGTTGACAACCGAAGGAACCAGCGACACGACGGACGACGACACTACCGGTGGGACGACGACGACCAGCACACGAACGGAGACGTCGGGTACGGAGGACGCACCGACTGGGACGTCAGCGACGGAGCTATCAACCACTCAGGGCGACGCCGCTAGCGTGCGCGATCCGTAAGTTGCGACATGGAACGTTCTTTGCATCGAGTAGCCCATTTAGAGCGCCGCGCAAGCCGGCCGAGAAGCCGAAGGAACCTGCGCCGCGTAAGCTTCAGGATGAGGTAGTCTGCCTGCAATGAATACTGAATCCGCTGGTGCGCTTTAGGTAAAGACCACTGTTATGAAGCCGATAGCACGTGCACGCGTCTGCAAGCGACTCATATTGCTGGCTAGAAATGCGGAGCAGATGGACAAGTTGTTCCCGGACTGGTGTACCAAGAACTTTGTCGACGGGAAGTATGTCCCGTAAGTATCACTCTACTGGTCGTCATAGTGCATCTAATCCACGGTCCTTGTAGAACGGACCTTAACCACCCGCGATTCCTCCCGGTACGCCGTAATCCGGCGACAGCTTACCACCTGGACCCACCGCTCACCGAAATCGGCGCTCGGTAGATCGATACCCTTGCTCTTCAGTTCTTTCATTTGCGCTTTAGAATGGCGGAGATGATGGGCCAGGCCCTTGCCGCTAAGGGAGTGGAGTTCAGCGCTGTCTACAGCTCGCCAGCGCTTCGATGCATCCAGACCGCACAGTACCTTCTGAAGGGTCAAAGGAACCCGTCGAAGATTCGAGTGGAGAACGCGCTCTACGAGTTCTGCGGTGCCAAAGACTCTGTAAGTGTTCGCATCCGTGCCGAGCCGGAACAGCTGCCTGAACTATCCTTCTTGCAGTTTCTCCCGCATTTTCTGGACGGTGAAGAGATGGAGGCTAACCAAATCCCCGTCGACCGCGGCTACCGATCCAACATGCCCGAATCGGATATGGCCCAGCTGGTCGGTATGGAAACGCCCGAGCAGTTCTCCAAGCGCAGTTCCGAGGTTTGTAATCCACAACGGTGTCTTCATGCATGCTGAGGAATACCGGTTAAGGTCGTGAAGAAGATCAGCAAATACCACAGTACCGTTGGCGCTGTGCTCATCGTAACGCACGCACCGGTCATGCATTCGGGAGGTAGGTCAGGACTTTTTTGATTTATCAAGTGAGGTACTTCTAGTGATCATGTTCCTTTAGGTCGTTCCATGTGCCGTAAGCGAACCGACAACGTCGTCTCGCCTTCTGAGCTCCAGCGCATCGCATTCCACTACCCCTACTGCTCGATGATTGCTCTGGAAGCGACCTCCGAGGCCGGTGGATGGAAGCAGTGTCCCGGCGTTGTGCCGCAGATGCGTTTCGACCACTACAGCAACCGTTTCAATCACGCGTACTTCGATCGCAAAGAGTGAACACGTATGGAAGCCTGAGTGGAATAAATGTCTTTCTGGATACGAGTTACCCAGCCAAAAGCCAAAGGGCGCAGATAAAAGCTGCGAACAAAGTCTGAGCTCGAAAAAGCCTGGATCAGCGCAAGGTAAACAGCAGAGTGAAAAGAGGCCTGCCGGGATCAATCGATTAGCTATAATAAGCGTCGTCTTCACTAGCTATTTCGCCCGGGTAATGTCTCTCCAAAAGGTACGTATAGCACGGTCGAATTCCAATGGATTCGTCAATTCAGTTGGCACTCGCTTCAGAAGAATTAGTGGACGTGTTAGCATGTTTGAGTCGATCTACAGTGGAGAGTGCGCAGCTTGCCTGCAGATGTTTTCACAACGTAATCGAGAAGAAAGCGTCACACATTTCCCTCAGGCCGGTTCATGAAGTGAGGCTTAGACCACACAGAGACAGTGTGTCGACGGAAGGCCTCAGGTGTGCTGCCACAGGGCACTGCTACATTCATTCCTAGTGTGTATGGCGTTTTCTAGTGAGTAGAGTTTGCTTCGGTTTAGCTTCTGTGCGCAGCAAGACAGGTCGCAATGTAACCGTCGCTCATACCCGCAGCTCTCAGGAAACTCCACGGACCCAATGTTATTTGCCGAAATGCTGTGCAATGCACTACGCAGAGCCGTGGTGCTTGGAAGCTTTTCCGTGGACGGTGTGAAGTTCGACACTCGTCTAACGCAGACGCTGCTCTACCAGAAAGCCCGATTTACGATGCTCGGGAAACTTTTTCTGCGATCACTATGCGACTCACTAGCTCTATCGCAATTCATTCAGGTAGTCCGATCGTGTGCCGGCTGTGTTACCTCATTATTCTTAGGCATTTGCCGAAATCGATGCGCTAGCAATAGTCAACACCGTTGAACAAGTCAACGACGAGGTTCTTCAGGCATGCACTGGGCGTAACCTGGGGTCGTTAAGCACCGCCAATGCGTGTCCACTGGTCAGCACTGAAGGACTTGTGGACTTTGCGTATGCAGCGAACCACGACTCGCTCGATATCAGCTTGAAGCAACCGAGCTTGTCAGAGGTCTTTCTTAATGAACTTGTGAAGGTATGCGAGTATTGTCTGTTTCAGTGCATAGAATAAATTTTTGCAGGGCATCACAAGTGCAAGCATGCTCACTCGCTTTCAATGGTTTTGTACGATTTGCCTGAAACGGACTTCGACACTTCCCAGCTGGAAAGTTACATAACACGCTTCGATGGCTACTACCAAATCGATCTTAGCGGACCTGTGAGGCTGCGTGTAACCGTGCTTGAGACGACGCTTATCGTAAAGCGCGGCAACCAGGTCGATTGCGATAATGATTTTTTCGATCGCTACCTTAGTTAAACCAACGCTTGACATATAGTCAACATCTGGCTTCGACAATAGTTTTCTAGGAGTACAGTTTGAAAGAACCCAGCGGAACGAATGTATTTTATGTGTTGTGTTTCTATAGATGGTTAAACATGACAGGACGAAGGTAACATGAGAAGCGACGGTGGTTATAAGGTAGTTCTTGGCATTTACTTCTTTCCCAGGTCGATCTCTAAAACACTCTTCGTTATATCTGTGAGCGCTTCCGACCAAGCTAGACGTAGAGCACGATACACTTACGGCAGCAGAAGTCCTTGCAGCTCTTGAGCCAGCCGCAGTCGGTGACGAGCGGCACGCACGCCTTGAAGAAGCAGTCGTCGGCCTCGGTCTCTAAAGATCCGCATCAGAACCTGAACCTTAGTGCCGTACTTAATCACTATACGCAACATCTTGCTCGGCATGCCCTAGACGAGAAAGCACGACAACTTACGGGGCGCGAAGACCAGCAGGGCAGCGACGATAACGACGAGCACGACGAGGATCTTGGTCAGCATGATTGCGGCTTGTTTTCGCTAAAACCAGTGTGAATTAATGTGTCTAGCAATGTGAGTGATCGGCGCGTAATCACGAAAGAATGTAAACAGCATGGCTAACGCACAGCTTTCGACGGCATGCGAAAATAAACAAGAAGTAGATCGAACCGAAGGAAACCATCGGGTTACGGAAAACTACTAACAAACCCATCAGTGGTGGTATGACAAAAGTTGGCCAGCCTCAGCACTGTTAGTACATTCATAACACATGAATGTCAGCATACATAGCAGGGTTAAGACTGCCAACTATAAACCATGGAAGATGTTTATATAAACGCTGGCACGAAGAATCCGCAAGACGAAAAAGGAAGAGCAAGGGTCGCGGAATTTCCAGTTTAATAAACGAAGTCATCTGATCCCCGAGAGCAGGGCGACTGAGCCCGAAAAGTGTTTATATCGCAGAAGCGGGCGGCATTGGCGTCATCTCAGAGAGCACTGCTCCGTTTGCAGGCACTCGCTTCGGCGTCAAACGCGAACAGCCGTTGAGAACGGACTAGCGAAAGCATTGCCCACTGCCACTGACGGGCGGCGCATGGGCGGACGGAGGGATGCAGAAGCGGTAGGGCACCAACAAGTCTGATTCATGACGTCCCCGGCCTAACGGATCTCTCACCCGGCTCGGAAGGGCCAACAACAATTGTTCTTTTCCGTCACTTCCCACCAAGGTTTATCCATGGCGGAAAAGCAGGCACCGAGGGGTCGCTCACGGAGGAAAGAGGGACTTTCACTGTTCTGCGAGAAACGTTGATCAAACGAAACACGAGGCTCGGAAATAGATACAATCTGGTCGAGTGAATCGAAGAACCGCACCTCAATGACACTATGCGCTTTGATCTTTCAAGGACAAGGAATGCTGCGCTTGGTTTCGCTCGCAACCGTAACTGGAAAAAGGAAAATGATTTTAAAAGCTTTAGATTCTAGCTAGGTTGCTACTGAAAAGAACCGTACTACGCCACGCGTAAAGTGAGAGAATCATGGAAATAAGACGAGTAATATACACGAAAGCGAGGGGCAAAAACCGACCACTCAGAGTAAGTGTCTCTAAACTTTGCTCGCTCCAGGCGTATGCATTGTTCATGCATGCGCCAATGTTTGGGGCACTCGGCCGAAAATCGAAGGCAATTTAGGCACTGGTGAACGAGAGCCTATTTTGTCGACACTCGCTAATGCCGGCAAAGCACAGGACGGTATTTAGCAAAATGAAAGTTATTTGGCACTCTATTTGATCGGTTGTATGACTCATGCGTTGTGAACAACGGATACCGTATTTCATCGAATAATTCCCCCGGGGAATTATTGTCCGTTGACCCCCCTGGAGAAGGAATTATTCGAGGGGGAACTACCTATTCGAGAGGGGAATTATTCGAAGAAATACGCTATGTGAAGCAACGAAGCAGAAGCTGTATCCCGGTGCCCAAAGTTAAAGCGCGCCTCTAGCGAAAAATAGAACTTAGCACTTGTGACCAGAGATTCTCTTTACATTTGAATTCTCAAGATTTGTTGCGTCATTGAATTGAATGGCAAGGAGGACCCGTAACCAGCAGAAGATCCATCGTGGCTTAGAAACGTATTGGAGGGCTATGACCCGTAAAGTCTGTATCAGACACCTTTTGCACTCGAGCCTATACCGAAATTAGCACTCTTTGTCCTAGAAAGCCGTGACACAGCGCATGGCTTTGGCACAGCTTCAGTCAAGCAGCTAAGCGGCTCTCAGCTAGCGAGATGAGCTGTTAGTGTGGTTCATTACCACTGTATGCGGCAGTTACCTCTTGAGCAACAATATGAACGGCATCCATCTGTCTTTTTTACGTGGCGTGGACTGAGATTGATCCGTACGATAGTCGTGATGCCGCATATGTTGTTGTTTGGTGCAGCTCTTGTCTCCGCTCCGCGCCTTGTTCAATCCCGCCAAAAGTTCTAGCCTATACCAAACCACAATTTCTCATTTTCCCCGTCAACCGTTACTCGGTTTTTCATACCCTAGGTTGATTTGAATGCAGTGTTCCCGTTACGCTGCTCGAACTTGCAGTAGATCCGTCTTGGTTGAAGACGGATCCGTCCGCTTTCGACGGATGAAGACGTGAAGCCCATCTCCGGGACGGACGGCGACGGACTTCAACGGATGGCAAATGGTCGGAGATTGGACGGACGGGTAATTGCGTAGCCAGCCTAGGCCTAGTAGTCTCGGCTGCCAGTGGGCCGTTGCGTCGGAAACGGGCGGAAGCATTATTGAGCGACGCGCGTCGGAAATGGTGGCCGTCCCGCGTCGGATTAGTGCACCGCAGGCCTCGCATCGGATCGGAACCAACGCGTCGTCAGACCTGCTTTCAGCAGTTGCAGTGTCGAGTTTTCTTTCCATTGTCCAATTTTCAGGTGAACGCGCATGAGACAGCGTTACCGATTTCATGGATCGCTATATTTTTCATGCTTAGGTTTTGTTAGTGGTTGCAGTATGCGTTGAACGAGCGCACGTAGCAAATTACTCGTGCCGTTTTTCACGTATTTGTAAAATGCAGCACACTGCAGACTTGTGAGCTAAGTAAAATGAGTTTGCGTGGCGTTGTGTACGTCTGAATGCTTTTTAACAAATTTCACCTCCATCATAAAGGAGTAACATACAGATTAATTCTTATAGGCAAGAATGGAGCAACTCGCAAGCGAGATACAATATCAGAACGGCGATGCCGATTCCGGCATTACCGAGCGTCTCATTGAGTTCATCCGCCAGAACCCGATGTTCTACGACCGCCAAGACCCAACGTTCAAGGACAAAGGCCTGAAGAAAGAGAAGTGGGAGGCAATTGCTCGACAGCTCGGTTTCCCGGACGGAACGGCAGTCATGAACAGGTAAGCCTAAATGGTTATTGTGTCCCAAGTTACCTACATGTGTCCGCGTAGTTTACAGATGGAACAATCTTCGGGACGTATTCCGAAAGGTTTTGCGGAAGGCGGAAGTTGCTGGCGACTCGGGGAAGGCGTCTTCCTATCGCTACTACGAGCAGATGAAGTGGATCAAGCCGTACCTGCAAGATGGCCGTGAGATGGACCGTCCATCGAAGAACTCCGGCTTTCTTGCCAACTCGTTTCAGGATGAAGGAATGGTGGTCGACGGTAGGTATATGGGCTCGCTACAATCGAAAATTACAATATTCTTTCAGGCCATTTCGATCCTTCCTACTACGAGCCTGATTTGAAAGAGGCAGCAAACGAGCCACCTTCATCCTCCGTCACCGTGTACAGTTCCACCGTCGCTCCGGACGACAGGTTCGAAGCGAAGTTGCGAGAGTTGCTGTCTTCTGACAACGAGGCCCGAGCGCCTCCACCTATCCAGACCCTGGAGCATGCTGGATCCTTCCATCGGGAAGACGACTGCGACGCTTTCGGCCGCTTCATCGGTGCCGAGATCCGGAAGTTGCCTGCACACCTTCAGCCTCTCGGAAAGCTCAAGCTTCATCAGGCGCTCTACGACGTCCAGCAGATGGTTCTTGCTCCTACTACGCGTCCATGAGTCTACTTGGTTCTTGATTGTGCATGTTTGTCTGTAAATTACCGGTGGTCACCAGGGTACGCAGTCTGTGAATTTGTCAGTTCTTCGATGCATCTTCCAATGCCGATGTCGTGAAGTGAATAAAGGGCTTCACAGATGTTCTTGCGTCGCAATTATGACTCCTCGCACTAGATGACTCTATATTCACGCCAGGCGTTATTTAGTGATCGATAGACGCACAACTGCTGAGACTACGCACAACTGTTAAGAGGACATTTGCACGTCCTCTTACCTGTCAACTGACCGTAGGTCCAAAGCCCTGAATTACCAAAACGCTTTATTTATTACAACAGCAATAGCGAACTAGGTACAAACAACAAAGAACTAAAGAGGCATAGGCGAGACAGAAGTGCCCTCAGAGCTCAACATGAGACGATCGACGCTTCGTTGAGCCAGCTGTTGAGTCAGAGCAGTTTACCCCGGTTTCGATCAACTGCACGTCGTCGATATGAATGAGCTGATCGTCCAGCGGGATATCTCGAATCCGGTAACAGTTTTCCGTCGGATGCGCCGGGTCCATGGGGTACGTCCAATGGCTCCATTCGGTTTTCTTAAGCGAAATTGGGCACCTACAATGAACGACAGTAAAGACCGTCAATTCGGTGAGCACTGAGAAAACGAAACTTACTTGTGCACGTTGCATGGCATCTTGTCCTCGCGGTCGAGGAGGCCCTCCGGGCACGGATGAGTATCCATGTACTTGCCCCGCGCTTGGACGACGCTTGACGGATTCACTCGCCGAGTCTTCATAGGTGGCTCCGCGTCGCCCGCTTTGTAGCACTTGGCAACCTTGTCCTTCTCAGTAGAATTAACGTGCGTACACTGGCTCCACGGCGTCCATTCGTAGTAGCACGGCACGTCCTTAGCCTTTTCTTTGGAGTACTAAAAACCGCAAGATTTGCTAGTACAAGTACCTCCGTGACTGAGTGTTTTCGGAAAATGGCTTACGTTCCTCTCGGTAATTCCGATGGGCACGGTGAACGCGAGGATGGCCACCAGGAGGAGGATGTTGATGATGATGAACACCGAGTTGGCGACGAACAGCCCCTTCACTTGACGGCTGCGGAGCAGAGGGCGCATGCGCTAAAGCGATGTTTTAGTAAGGCAGCTTAGCGATGGCGGTGCTTACCCGATAGATGCCTGCACTATGGGTTATCGTTGCGTTAGGGCCCTGGTCATCTTCACTGTACTCGGAAATCTGAATTAGATGAGCTTAAAGTGAACCAGCGCATGCACGCAGTCGGTGCACTCACCTGGTCCGTGTCGGGTCCGATGGCGTCGGCCTGCGGCACTTCGTCGAGCGTCTTCTCCTCCGTGTCCGTGTCATCGGGGACGGCAGACTTCCGGTTGGCGGAAGGCGGAACCGCGGACTGCTCATTGGGGACGGCCAACTTGGGGTCGGCAGACGGCGGAACAGCAGACATCTTCGAGAACAGCTGGAGAGAACGTTGAGGCGACTGCAGAATGATGGTGTCGTTGATCCGGCGTCATTTTCATAGCCTTGGGTAGGGGTAGGATTTGCATAAGAACGCTGCGACTTGAGAAGCTGAAGCTGTACAGAAACAAGAAAACGAGTCGCAAGTTCTCGAGCTTCTTTGTTTCGCGCAGGACGAACGACGTGCCTGTACGGCATGTTTCTGTTCTTCTTTACGTCCGGACGGTTTGCTCGGGGTGTGCAAATGCCTTATATCAAGACGTTCTGCTTGCATGCTTTGAATCAACTCTTTCTTTGTTTGTCCCTTCATATCGGGTGCAGTGTAGCAGTAAAGGGCTCATTAGTGTTCACGTTCCCTTTGCTTCTCCAGGTTTTTGGCGTTTTCTCTTTGTCAGAGATTCGCGTTAGGACAACGCAACTTTTGACTAAGGTGCGATTAACATACAGCTTACAAGCAGGACACAACAGCATTTCTTTTCGTAAACGCTTATTTAGATGGGATGATACGTAGTTGGGCAGCATCACAAACTCGTTCTTCTTGTAATAATGTGTCCTTCTTCCAGAACGGATGAAGCTATGCTCGATCGCAGTCTACGAAACCACCACACATTTTTACGGTAGACTTTTCTCAAATCCGACTGCCTAAGCTACGCATTCAGTGATCGGCTCGGATGCGTCGGACACTCGCTTTCATGCGCTGAAGATCGACAGAACGTCCCCGAAGAGCTTCGTTGTGGGCGAGCCGGACCACACCTACGCGAAGGCAGACATCGGTGAACTGCTCGCGACGGTGTCGTCCAGTTCAAGTACGTCGCTTCACGTGCGTACAAGTTGGCTCAGTATCATTTGCTAAACAGTCATGTGCCAGTCTTTATCCATTCGATGAATTAGCATTGTCGCAAAGACCGCACATAACTCCGCTGTTTTAGTTGTAACCTCCTCCGAGGACTACAAGCGAAACAGGACCGGCCACGGGCTGCTACGAACTGTAGACAAAGCCTACGGAATTATCGGTGCTATTCGATTCCTAGAAGGATTCTACTTGTTGGTAAGGACATCCAAACGAGCCATCCAGCAACTATGGGTTTTAGGTGATCACGAAGGCACGAGTCGTGGCGATGGTAGGCTGTCACGCGGTGTACAAGATCGAAGACGTCTCCATGATCTACATCCCTGCAACAGGACCGTCCACGAATCCCGACGAAATGCGCTACGCGAAACTGTTCCAGGTTAGCGTCACGAACGTTGTTCCTCTACCTATACTAGCGCAATTCTAGTCCGTCGACCTGACCACCAACTTCTACTTCTCCTACACGTACGACCTCAGCCACACGATCCAGGAGAACACATTAGCGGCGAAAGGCGTCAAGTGGAATAAGAACTCGTACTCTCCGAAGATGTCCGCGGAAAAGAAGTTCGTCTGGAACGAATACCTACTCACACCCTTCAAGGACAACGACGTCAGCAGCAAGTGGACGCTGGAGATCATCCACGGGTACATAGGTACAAGACTTACGAGACTATGCAACTTGCAAATCTTGCCTTGTTCAGACAATCGGACAGTGGAGCTACCGTGTACGAAGCTGACGATAACGCTAATTGGTCGACGCTCAGCCGTATTTGCTGGAACACGATTCCTCAAGCGAGGAACAAACTTCGAAGGTAAGCTGTTCGGACTGTTCACAGTTAGGTAGACGGCAACCCAACCCAGCAACGGCAAACAGCTAAGCTGTTCGGACTGTTCACTGTTAGCCAGACTTCTCTTTCATGAGCCGTTGCGAACGACGTGGAGACGGAGCAAATCGTCTGGGACATGAGCTCGACGCCAACGCTGGAGACGGGAAAGTTCACTGCATTCGTGCAGCGTCGAGGGTCGGTGCCGCTGTTCTGGTCGCAAGATCCTGCCACGAGAGGTGTCGTCGGAAAGCCGCCGATATTTGTCGACCTCGTGGAGCCAAACGCGCTAACGACAGCGGCGCATTTTCGGTAGCTACGATTTTCGCGAAGATTCTTGAGTTACAAAAAGGTGTTTCAGGGAACTGCGACGCAAATACGGGCATCCAATCGTAATCATGAACCTCGTGAAGCGAAGAGAAAAGCGTCATGGCGAGAACGTCCTGCACGAGCAATTCCTTAAGGTCAGCTCCCAACTAAGCGTCCCGCATCAACGATTCTCCTTCAGAACGTGCGCTACTTGAACCAGTTCCGAAAGCCGGGTCGCTGCTTGGACTACATCTGCTTCGACGTCGCAAAGTGCAATAAGACCGGTCAAGTGCTACAGCGGCTGGGGCAACTGGGGACACGGTCGATCACCAAGAACGGATGGTTTCAGGTTTGAACCCGCTCCAAACTCACCAAACCTAACGCATCCAATTCAGTCATTCCCTCAGCTACATTCTCGTGAGAGTGAACAACACCCGATGCTAGCGCAATATCAACCTCTCTACGGCTCCCGACGGCTCGATGATTCTACAGCATGGCATATCGCGCACGAACTGCGTCGACTGCCTAGACCGAACGAACGTTGCTCAGTTTGGAATCGGTAAGTGACCTCTTTGTACCACTTCTCTGGGACATACGATTACAGGCAAGGTAGCCCTTGGTTGCCAGCTCCACGCGATGGGATACGTCGAGGATCCGAACGTGCCGATAACGAGCGAGTTATGCAGAGTGTTCGAGGAGCTCTTCGATGAACATGGCGACACGATGGCATGGCAGTACGCAGGATCTCAACTTGTTCATTCCATCAAGACCTACAAGAAGATTTCGGCCTTTCAAGTAGGCATAGTCGGAAATAAAACTTGCTAACAAGTCCGTCACATGTTCAGGAGCGCAGTCGCGACGTGATCCAAACGATTTCCCGCTACTACAGCAACACCTTCAGCGATTACGAGAAGCAAAACGGCATAAACGTATTCTTGGGCGTGTTCCGGTAAGCAAGTCAGTCACCACCTGGCCTAACAAACTAACTCTTTATTGCGCTATTTACACTTAGTTCTCCAACAAAACGAAAATTATTGGTTACACGTTTCGGAGCGAGAGACATCTGCGGTGGGCTATTGCACGAATGCGGGGCGGGCTGGTTGAGATGGTGGCGAGGCGTTGCTCATGATGATGGTGTGGTGAAGGTGGAGATGCGAACGAACGAGAGCGAGAGAGATCTTCAGAGGTCGGTCGGGCTATGCACGCTGGTGCTCACTGAATCAGAGTTGCTTCGACGGCATGTTGCGCTGCAGGAACGGCGCTTCCTTCTGGCACTTCTGGTACGAGTCGTAGAGTGCCTAGAAAAGTTGTGAAAGTCACTACCTTGCCGACCCCTCAATGCTGATGCTTGCTTGTTAACGAATCCTTACCATCATCTGCTGGTGAAGACGGACGAGCGACTGCGAGTAGGCGGTGTGACATGCGTCCAAGTAGGGGTTGTCTATCACAGGGCCTAAAAGGAAAATTTCAATTTGATTGTGTGAACATTTGCGCGCTTTCTTGTTTCCGTGCACTGCATCGAGGACCCAACTCTAGGATCTCGTCGTGTCATTCCGCTTGCGTAAGCACGGAAGTCATTGTGTTTCACTCCGACAAATTGAAACAAGCGCTTTGTTTGGCTTCTCGGGTTACTCATCCCTCATACACATCATATGTTGCGCGTCACATTTGCCTAATCTTGAGCTCTTCAAATGTTGGTAGGTACGGGTGAGTAACTCAAGATGGGTCATCCCTTTAGTCACCTTTTGTTATCCCTCCAAGGCGGTGCTTCTAAGACCGATGTATGTCAGGCAGCGTGAATATTGCACAAGATGAGTAAGGGCTAAGATAAAGAGGGAACTGAACGATTACTCACTACCTCCGGTCTTTACTTGTACGAAGCCTAAGCAGACAGGAAGGCCTCCTATTGTTCCCATTCAACCTCCTTCATATCCTGCGTCCGAAGAAGCCATACGAAGAAGCTTATGTTGCGAGCTACGAAAAATGGAATCGCGAACATTGCTAATCCAAGTGCACTAAGGCTGAACCCGTTAATCCGCGGCTATCATAAATGTCATAAGCGCAAATAGCGAGGAACGAAGAAGACGCCGCGAATGGCCTTAGAATTGCGCGCGTGACATGCAACTTGCTCGCAGCCTTGCACAACATGGCATAAGCAGGAAGTTGTGTGAGCCGGAAATGCGGTCTTTCAGGATATTAGATCCCGGAATATCTTGTCAATACGCCTATTCACGTCTCAGAGTGGAAGAGTTTGAAAGAATTTCATGAAAATATGTTTTAATACTCCATGTATAGCAAGTGTTTTCGTTTTCCTTAAACTGCTAGGGAAGGTCTTACCATTGACGAGACGATGAAACAAGCAAAAATTCTAGTGACAATTCCCATGTATTTTGGCTAGGGCTCGAGCATTGTCGTGCATGACTGAGGGACCCACGCTGCTCGGTACAGCTAATGTGAATTGCTTACCGTCCTCCTCCTGCGTCGAGTCCTGCTGAAGGTTGATCGGATGCAGCATGCGCTTGTGCATTCCTGCCGGCGCTGAGCGCTTGCCCCATCCGTCCGAGAAGGTCATTTGCGCTAGCGTGACGCCGACCAGGCCCAGCAGGAGTACCGAAGTGACGCTCGAGATCATTCTGCCTGGAAGCTGGTTACTGGCTTGCTTGCGGGAGCGATAAAGCACACGCGCGTCGGGCTCTCCAGAAATGGCGTGGATGAAGATGGCACGGCGCGTTAAAAGGCGGCGGCACTAACAAAGCGCGCTGCGGCTGAGCGAATGGGCGGCGCCATAGTAGCCGCAGCCTGGAGCGGGCCTTAGCGATTGCGTCGCATAAAGCTCCCACTGTCCTCGAGGAAGCTTCGTCAAGGGGATTACATTAGTGTAAGCGAGCAAGATGGGTTCTGCCGTCATAAGGCAATATGGAAGGGATTGTTGAGGCACAAAGACTTTTATGCGACGGATTTACGCTATCGCTTTTAATCATCACGACGCAAGGTGGACCTTGGTAAAGTCACCCCGGTTTGAACTTTAAGGCGATGGGGGATGATGCGGTATGTAGGGCTTTGATCATGCGATGCCAAGCACGTAAATGACAAACTCTGAACACTGACCTGGGTAGCACGCGTGATAATCATAGGGCCTAGGTCAAAGTTGACGTTCCAGCGTGCGTCGCTATAGCACCTCAGGTAGCGTGCTTTTTCATCAAGGATGCTTGCATTTTTACCCGGAACTGGTCACCTGCTAACCAGGACAGTAAACGTTCCTTTCCGACCATCAAACGTTCCTGTCCAACCACTGAGACGTATGGTCAATTCGGACAATAGCGTCTACCAGAAAGGGTCTTGCACCTTCACTTTGAAAAAATTCCCGAGGGAAACCGAGCCTGTATGGAGCGGACATTCAGCAGAAGCCAAAAAGATTTACGGACAATGAAATTGCTGTCTTGTCTTTTGCATCTGATGCTATGCCGTGTGACGAAGATGGGCAAAGCGTGATCAGTTGTGTGAATCTTAGAACCTGTAGTATACTCAGCTACTCTTCGCTACCTAACGGTTTTGCTACCCCTCAATGCTATTTCGGCTGCCTGAGGATAGTGTCCTTACAATGGGATGTTATCCATGCAAAGTGCAGGCCGCAATTTTCTGGGACAAATAACATCATTACCTCGAGCTAATTTCACCTTTAACGGGTATTATTTTCGTGCCGTTGCTGAAGCTTCAGCTTATCCGGGTACAAAAAAACAGCGTCCTAATTTTTCTCGGAAGAGATGCACTTCTTTGGATTCGTCATCTTTTACGTTGACAAGGAGAAGCCAGGGAACGGGTTTCCGAGCACGTATTGGTGCCATACTCGTCGCCAGGCAAATTCTCTAAGCAGTCTGCCTCTTTGTGCTGCCGGTCGACGTCTTAGAATTGCGGAAGAGGCCGGTTGCGACTGGCGGTGACCGAAACCATTAGCGTGGTTTATAGATGAATCACCTTCCGTTTTGCTGCAAACTACGATAAACGCACATGACGGGAAGAAACACTTGCAGGAAATTAAACCCCTGTAAGTTGCACTATGCTCGGACTAGTATCCTTTGAGAACAAGACTCCACGATCTTCGCTAGTAAGGTACAGCTTGTCCGAAGTCATTGTCGGCCTAAGTGGGATTGCGTGCAGGACTAATAAGTGCCATCCACGTAAGGTATCCTCCTTTTGTTGCCCATTGATGTCACTGTCTAATCCCTTCTAAGAAGCACGTCAAAGAACGCTGGGGGCGGATAAAAAGTGGCCTTGATGGACTGTTCGAAAACGTGGTTCTGCCGAAAATATAAGCCAAAAAATCTATGCTGTCGGAACTTGTACTAACAGGCCGTCATCCAAGTCATCGCCCGTATTTTGACTTAATATTTGGCAACTTAGCCTTTCATTTCCGAGAGCTTACCCCTCCCCCGTGGCATAATTCCGTGAATCATTAGCACTGTAGGACGCAGCTTACGCAAGAAATCGCTTGCATAATCGCGGCGGAGTCGTTCTTCTCACGCGTCTCGCAAGTTAGCGCCTCCACACTACGCTTAAACGGATTATCGCATGACAAAGAGCCGCTTATAAGGCGTTCATCGCCGAGAAGCATTCCGGACTTTGGGAAAGTACACTCCTTTCATGGATTTTGAGAAGCAGCGACGGAATGGACTCTCTTGTAGCAGAAAGATCTCAGGCAAATTTAAACAAATTTAAGTGGCATTGTCCTCCAATTTTCGGCTAAACCCGGATCTCGCACGTCGACATCGAGCACATGGCTTCGCTCTACGTTGACCGTTGCATGACATCACACCCTTCTGCTATCCGAAAGCGTTGGGTAACCGACGCAATCAGAACTCTATTAAGGAATGACGGACAAGCTCTCAATCGTTTGCTAACGAACTTCGCTTGGTCTTCGTCTTCCGAGCGGCTTCCGGTGTCGCGTCGATTACAGTGCCCTTTGAAAACGGCTCCTCGAATGTTAGTTCAGGCGAGAAAACGTATGAAGTTTTGTAAAGCACGAAGTGGGAGATGGGTCGTCCGTCAGTAAGTGTTGCAAAGCGCCTGGACTCGGATTCGTGACTAAGCAGAATTTTCAAGTGCACAATGAGCGGTTAATGAGCACTCCTAGCTGAAAGTTTAACAGCGTTCCCAGACGCTGACGCATTAAAACCAATTTGTCGATGCACTCTGCGCCCACGGTTCATCTTCTGAGGAATCAGAGTTGATAGCAGACTAGTCAGACATGGGCCGATATTGAGATTAGGCAGGTCTGAGTGGCTTCGAGATAAACAGGCTAATCCTGGAGGTGGTAACCACGAGTCCACGATAAGGACGAGCAAATCCGAGGGTGGATAATCTGTCGAGTGGTATATTACGAACAGAATGCGATCACTTAGCAGCCTAGGACAAGCAGGATGAATAGGAATGAGCAACCTCCGGATAATAAAAGGAAAACATATTGCAAGCTTTAGGCCCGACGTCCATGGCAAACCCCACTTGTGGGACCTACCATCGGATCGGTACCTACACTTTCCCACGGTGCTCAATCGACAGAACGAATTCCTCCGATGGGCCACCAACGTCTCATCCGACACAGAGGACGAGTCGGAAGAGTGGATCCAAGACTGGCTGGAAGAGAAGGCGGAGGAGGCCCGAATTCGTCTAAGCAATGATTTCGGTAGAATTGTGTGCATTTCAACAATGTGCTCAATTTGTTCTTTGCAGTGTCCACTTCGCCGAGGGATACGCGTATGCGAAAATTCTCTCGACATTCCGAAGAGCCCGACTTGTACTCGATTGTCCATCGAACTTTCGAGTTGACGAGCTTCGATCAGCTCATACGGGAGGCCAACGCCAGCAGAAAGACCGTCTCTCTAAATGCACTGAATCAAAGCGCATTCCAGACGACTTCCTTCATGAAGCTCTTCAAAACAGTAAGTTGCAAGCTCGGGTTTCTCAAGGATTAATTTTTTTCTAGAGCGAGCCTGCGGTGAAGAAACTCGCGGAGCACAAGCCCGTGGACCTCTCACCAGAAGAAGAAGACGAGGACGACGACGAACCGACTGGGCCCGAGGATGACGACGTCGTTATCGAGGAAGATCTCAATCCGGAGTCTTCCGTAGTCGCCGCGACGTTCCACCCTTCCTCGGCCCCACCGACCAGGCTACAGCTCAGTGTTTCAACCGGGCTAAAGTCCACGCAAGAGATCTACGGCTTCGAGCTCTCCGAACCACACGAGGCGGACATGCTGAAGTACCGACGATACGTTCAGCTCGCTGAAGTGCCACCTAACACGGAGGTGCGTTTCCACGTTTCCTTGCTCAGCTGTGTGCTCTTTCTAATACTGCGTCATCAGAGTAACTTTGTCTTCAAATTTACGGAACAAGTGCGTGCACGAAGAAATTAATACTAAGCAGCCAAGTTATTCGGACAACCCAAGTAATTACTGGACCAATAAGCAAGAATCACTTTAGGTAATGTCGGCCTCAGAAAACGAAGGGACGCTGGAGTCGTTTTGCAAGCTCCAACCACTGTTCGAGTTTACTCCGTCATTCTTTACCGTCGACAGCTCTTTCCATGTAAGGCTGATGGGACAACGCACGGCTTACGAAACCGTTTAGACGGACCTTCGGCGCGTGTCGGACAAGTCGTTGGAGATCTTCAAGGAGGTTGCGAACAAAGCAAAGTTCGACCCACCTACGGCAGCCGCCCGCGCATACCGAGAGTACGCACCATCAACGAAATCCACACCAACTAACAGTGTTAGCAGCGGATCGCGATCCTAACTGATGCGCTTCTTATTTACGGTTCACTTATGTTGGCAAGCTGTGATAGGTCCGTAATAAACTAAAATAACGGTCTACTTCGAGCTTGCATGCGCTTTGAAAGTAAGTAACCACTAGGATCGGATGTTTGCTTACTTTGACGCATTAGTTGTACGGATCCGTTTGTTTCTTCGATTTTCGTAGGGGTACGAGCTCTGATGCCACGAGTGTCGGTTTTTTTTCCGTTTTGCCTTTAGCGGAGCATAGAGGAAGCTGTCTTTCAGTAATCGGGAATGCCTCCGGTAGCTTTAGCAGTCAGTTCCAGTAGGCAACCATATTGGTGCTTATCTTGCTGCTCATAATACAATACGACTCGATCTTACTGCTTACTGATGTGCAGACACCTTAGTTTCTTCGCTGCGCAATGCCGCATGCAAAATGACGGTGGAGTCAAAGCGAACGTAACCCCGGGATTGGCGACTTGCAGAGCTGTGCGTTAAGGTTGCCTTGCCTTCGATGCACGCCTTTGCCGAAATATTTTGTATTCGGTAGCTTAGTAAAACAAGCTAGCTGCGTCTAGCACGTAATGGCCGCAGGATTGGCGGTGCTGAGGACGCCCTGGATAGATCATAATGGTATGTCGCTAACATACTTCTCAATGCTTAACTTACTCTTTCCAGGATCCGCAATATACTCAGTGGACTTCCACCCGAATGGAACGAAACTTGCGACCGGCGGGCAGAAGAGCGACCAAGGAGGCGATCTGGGCATGGGAATGGTCGCAGTATGGGAGCTTGACGCAACCGTAGAGCATCTGCTGCCGAAAGCGCATAACGCATTAGCGAAGATCATCCACGAAAGTAGGTTTAGACGCTTACATTAGCCATGCTCAACGTCGTAAATTGAACAAGAAGCTTTCTGATAGCGTACTATGCCATCTTTACCAGTCGTGAAAATAAATGAAATGAAATGTGATGACTGTATTCTAGAAACCGTGAACTGCGTTCGGTGGTCTCCAGCAAATGGCGGGCGCTACTTGGCAACCGGCGGCGACGACGCCCTCATCACCGTCTACGAATGCGTTGGACGTGGCATCAGTGCAGGCACGATCGGTCAGGCAAACTCGAAGGGCTCTGCCTACGAACGGTATCGCTGCGTCGCGCGACTCTACGGACATGAAATGGACGTGCTGCATTTTGAGTGGTCCACGGATGGCAGGTAGTAAATTGCCTGTGAGAGTTTCCCTACGCGTTCCATTGCAGATTCTTCGCATCCGGCTCCATGGACGGCAGCGTGATCGTCTGGAACGCGCAGAAACTGCCCGAGAAGGTGGTGAAGCTGACCACGGATCGCGACGGGCATACCGAAAGCGTTAAAGGACTCTCGTGGGATCCACTTGGGAAGTTCTTGTGCACTCAGTCGGCCGATAAGACTATGAAGTTGTGGGCCACGGACAGCTGGGAATGCTTCTCGACGATCACCGAGCCCTTCGAGCAGGTACATACAGACTTTGTTGCTGTCGCGGAGTAATGAACGCTCTAGACCACACGCTCCACGATGTTCTCTCGTTTGGACTGGTCACCCGACGGACGCTTCCTGCTTGCCCCGGGTGCGATGAACAGCGGCGGTGCGCCTGCGGTTATGATCCTCAACCGGAGGGACTGGACCTTCGAGAAGGACATCGTCGGCTTCAGGAAATCTGCGACTTGCGTGGTCAGTTGCCAGCTCGCAGCGTGCTCTTGACCGACCTACTCATACTCGTTTAGCGTGCATGCCCTTGGCTCTTCAAGTACAAGAATGAGTCGCGTGAAGCCTGCTACACTGCGCTCTTTGCCGTCGCCAGCCGTGATCGGACGGTGACCATTTGGAGCGTACCACAGTCCAGGCGCCCAGTCGTGACGCTCAAACGCTTATTCAAGCAGGCAGTCGTTGACATGAGTTGGTAAGCGATCTGACAGAAACTCGCTAAATTAACCTACGTCCAATATAGGCACGGAAACACGCTGGTTGCATGCTCCTTGGACGGAAAGGTGAACATCGTCTCATTGCCATTCGGCATGTTTGGCGACATAGTGCCTCAAGCGGAATTGGTATGCTTGCCTAAGTTTACCTGAAGATTGCAACGACATGTTTAGAAGAACCTACAACGCCAAATACACGGCATCAGCATTGACCACAGCGTCTTGGCGGCATACAACAATAATTCTTGGAGCGAAGTCGTTTGCATGCGAGACTGGCGCAACGCGAAGGAGGATGATCCGGTGAAGAAGCGCGTAGTATTTCTGGTCGAAGCCGAACAAGAGGAGTTTGACAGTGAGGCTGCGGAGTCGGACAGCTCGACCGCTGGCAAAGAGAACGCCACCGGATCGCAACGCGTGCAAACTCCTCGAAGACGAACGTGGGTCTTTCGTAGCCGTCCATACTCTCTGAATTTTTGTGGCCTGTATATCGAAGAAAATTGTAGCCTTAACGGTCTTAATACATGCTACGTAGTTTTGTAACTTCAGGTCAAGTCGAGCATCAACAGTTGGCCTCAGAAGTCCAGTGCCCAAAATCGCGCATCGGAAACCAAAATCTTCTCGCGATGATGCTCATCAGTGCGGCTTCGAATCCATCGCTGACGAGCCCGATCTTTGCCCTGCATTGTTCGGTGACGGCACCCAGCCACAGTTCGAAAAGGTTCTGCGGACAACGATGCGTCAGTATCAGCAGGACCGTTATGGCGTTGATCTCAGGGAAACCGAAGACAAACTCGACATGAAGGCCATTCAGCGGGCAGTTAACGAGATCTGCATCAGCAGCGCAGAAGGCGACGACGCGAACAGTGACGATATGGTAGGGTCTTTGGCATAAGCAACAGCTGACCGAGGGCCCTTGTAGGAACCGTCCACATCTGAAGCGACTACTGAACCGGCATCGGAGGAGACTACACGGGAGGCGCGCGCACCTGACGACCCAAATGGCAGCTTCTCTGCTGTCAGTGTTGTTCCTCCGAGAAAGCCTCATTTGCGGGCACGAATCGGAAAGGTGCTTCTTTGTACTGATTGATTTCCGACACACGAAATTAAGGGTTCCGACGTTCGATTGATCCACGTGCAAAACGATGTCCAGTTAGCGGGAATTGCGGTTGCAAGAATCCTCGGCTGTGCGGAGGACGAATCCAAATCTTGGTCGTCGTACCTCGAGGACGCCGTAGCGCTTGTCAGGGCGAATAGGTACGAGCTCCAACATCCACAGTTGTTACGGGCTGCTAAGCATAGCGTTTTGTTCTCATTTAGCTCTTGGACGGTGGTGGCAACATACGGCTCATGCTTGGCGTTCTTTTCAACGCGCAGTGGTGCGTTGAGGATGAGTCTCGTCCTGAGCTCCGTTACGTCGACTCTTCTTCTCGAGGAGGACACCTGCTTCGTTATCTGCGTCGATGGACGCATCCGTTCCTGGTACGCCTCTACATTCTCTTGCCCAAGACCAAAATAATGACTTCAGGGATATCCGTAATCTCAATGCCGTGCTGGATGGATCGATTGCTTCGCTGCTTGGAAGACATGGTACCGGGTGTTTGGCATCGAGCAAGGTAACTCCATCGTTTTAGGCGAGCAGCTGGAATCCGTAACGCTTTACAATGGAATTCCAACCGTTGTCTTCATGGACAAGGCAGCCTACAGATTCTCGGTCGACCTTGATGGGTGGTAGGCTCAAGGAAGACGTGACGAGAATAACACGTGTGTGCTTTAGGGTCCCTACGCGTGATGAGAAAATGTCAGCTCGAGATGTGCTGCAAAGGCTAAACTTTAACGAGGACGACAGTGAGAAGCAAAACGAAATGGAGGTGTTGCTGGAGACCGCGCGAGCGTCCGGCAGTCTCGTGACGTTTCGACTATGCGCGAAGAACTACGCGCAGCGTCTCACTGCAAGAGGTATAGTCAACGTTTGTCAGCTTTTACCAACTTGCACTGCATGTTCTAGGTGACAAGGTGGCGCTGCTCAAGTTCCTCTACAGGCTTCGTCACGACGAGAGGTACTCGAAGTTCGACAAAGTGCAAGATGATTTGCGTCCTATCATTGAGAAGAATCTCGACTTGTTGGCCGCTTAAGGCACTAAGTTTGTTTGCAAAATTATGTATACCGAAATGTACAATACAGGTAATAAAGTTCTTCGCTTGTTCTTCATGTAATCTTGATTCGAGTTTCGACAAAGGGCATTCCTGGTTGAGCAAGTCCCTGTTGTCTCTTCTTGTGCTTAAGATTCGTAGCTTAAAAGAGTCTTTGGTCTTTCGACCCGATAGCAAAACACGGGACATCTGTCGAGAGGGCACATCTTGTCACTAGTACGCCAAATGTCGCTCGGACATGAATAATTGCTTTCTTACCCACTGTTTGTTTCAGCGTATTGTTTTCCGGAAGCTCGGCGATAAACAATGTTTGGATGGCCACCAGTGGATCGGCGTCCAGCCAGACATGTTGTTGCTTGGCCTGGTCATCGTCGTATTTTTGCAAGTGGAGACAGGTAAGATGAAGCAGGGACGCTAGGGAGCACCTCAAAGCAAACTCTTTCAGGTGTCCGGGCCGTCCAGGAATGCGCAAAACGCAACTATGGAGGAAAAGCAGACTCAATCGTCTGCGTTTGCAACATGACGTACTGCGATGAATTCCCGCCGCTCGGGAAGCTTGCCGACTACGAAGTAGCCATTTACGCTTCGTCGAAAGCTGGCAAGCGCTTCGAGCGCTCAACCGCAAAGTTTTCAAGTAAGAGCATTGATTCCCGTTTTTACGCAAAGGAGTGTCTTTAGAGAACTCTTCTATAAACGACAACGTGGTAACGATCAAGATCGACGCCTCCAGGACCTTCCAGTCCATCCACGGCTTTGGCGGCGCATTCACCGATGCAGCGGGCGTCAACCTTAACCGTCTGGACAAACCAGCAGCAGATCGGTTGCTTCGCGCGTACTTCTCCACGGACGGCATCGAATACACGCTAGGGCGCGTTCCGATTGCAAGCTGCGACTTCTCGACGTTCGAGTACTCCTATCTCGATACTCCGGACGACTTTGAGCTGAAAACGTTCAGCCTGGCCACGGAGGACTTAGAGCTAAAGGTAGGAAAAAGAGTATTCATCAGAATTCATGCCGACTTCTCAATCATAGTTATATTTTTCAGATTCCCTATCTTCGTACCGCCATGAAGCTGACCGACAATCAGCTGAAACTCTTTGCGAGCCCGTGGTCCTCGCCCGGCTGGATGAAGACCAATGGAAGGATGAGGGGCGGCGGGAAACTGAAGGGAGAGTTCAACGGGCGGTATTACAAAACCTATGCGCAGTACTTCGTAAGGTAAGGACTACTCGCTAGTTGCATGCGTTAGAGTTGCGGCTTCAGGTTCTTCGAAGAATACGACAAACGAGGCGTGCCATTCTGGGGCGTCACCATCGAGAACGAACCGGCCGCCGGACTCAACCCGTCGTATCCGTGGCAAGCGCTGTACTTTGGCTACGAGATGCAACGGTAAGTGCACGCTGCCAGTGCCAACTCTCATAGCGCATTGATCTGTTTACACTTAAACATTCAATGAATTGCCAGTGCCAACTCACATAGCGCTTTGAGCTGTTTACACTTGAACGTTCAATGTTTTGCAAGTTGGTAAACCGCTTGTGTTTAGTGACTTCGCGAACGTGCTGCTTGGCCCTGCGCTCCGGAAGAACCCGATCACTCGCTCGATCAAGATCATGGCGCATGATGACCAGCGTAGCGACATCGCACATGCTGCTCGAGCGGTACGGTTTCAGCCGAGTCGTATGTCATGTTGGTCCATAAAAACCGCTTTGTTTAGATCTACAACAAGTCCGCCGCGCCGTCAACGTACATCGACGGCCTGGCTGTACACTGGTACTCGCACAGCTCATTTGACGTCCTCACCGAAGCGCACAATGTGAACCCGGACAAGTTTATCCTGGCTACAGAGGCAAGCAGCTAACGAGCGTTTTCGACCAATTGACGCATTGTAGGCTTGCAACGCATACGCACCCTGGGAGCATGCGCCAGTGCTTGGAGATTGGGAACGAGGCGAGTCCTACGGACACGACATCATTCAAGACCTGCTGAACTATGTTACCGGGTGGACTGACTGGAACCTCTGCTTGAATGAGGGTGGCGGACCGAACTGGGTCGGGAACTTCGTCGATGCGCCGATTATCGTGAACAACACCATCAACGAGTTCTACAAGAACCCGATGTTCTACTACATGGGCCACTTCAGGTAAAGAGGGTTGCAACATGCTTGGGTTCTTTTCAACCCGCTCAATAGATGAGTTTAGCAAATTCATCCGTCCCGGCTCTCTTCGAGTCCAGTCAACAATCCGCTCGTCATCGTCCGCTGCTGAACCTCTGCCCCTCGAAGCGGTAGCCTTCTCTACGCCGAAGAACCACCGAGTCCTCGTAGTGCACAACGTTCACGCCACCAACAGCTATACCGTCGCCATCGAAGATGCCAATATTCCCGGAAAGAAAGCGACAGTGACCGTGAACCCGAAGTCCATTTCGACTTTCGTTTGGCAGAAGCCCAGTGTGAAGGCTCATGCTGTGGACCCCTTGATGAAGCGCTTGAAGAAGCTCATTGATGCTGAGGGACCTGCTGCACAAAGCGTTAAGGGCCTTTGGCACAAAGTGAAGCAAACTTTTACCTTGTAGTGAACTATTGTGGCGCATAAATTCTACACTTGTTCTTAATCGGCCCGATATTTGCTCAGAATTTGGCATCAGAGAATCGCTTTTCCCCCATCTTATCAAGCCTACACTTTACTCGCCATTCCAGTCTGTACTTCTGAACCCACCGTTTGCTCGACAACATTGTGGTGGTAAAGGGTGAACCCACACGCCCTTCGCAGTGCCTTTTGTGCGAGAGTACTTTGACCCGGGTTTACGTCAACGAGCAAGCTCTACGCAGCAGGCCCATTTGGATGGAATGCACCAATGCGTGACCCGCTATTCAATGATCGCTATGGCTGTCTGCTAGAGTCCAGTGACTCATAATCGACCTTGGAAGCAGAGCGCTCTGCTGAGAGTGTTTTTGAATATTGGGCAAAGAAAGTTATGCGCAATATCTAGTGGTAACGGCATTGCTCGCGCCACTGTTGCTCCTGAGCATGAACAAAATGCAAACAACCATTCTCTTAGGGAACCTTACCGAGCACAACACAGTCATCATGGCACAATTGGAAAGCATCCGACAGAACCTTCCTTTGAGTTGCAGGAAGCTGTATGCACGGAGCCAAAATCCTTGACTTTAGGCTCCTGGAAAATTTTATCGCTGAGGAATTCTAAACACATTTGTGGGTTCGGAAGGCAAAGGATTCAAAGCGTCCTTTCCGCAATCAAAACTTATTTCCGCTCTCTGGCCAGCAGTTTGTGGCTCAAGCCACGTTACTCGCAGCTTGGTAGCGCATCGGACAGCACTACCAAGCAATATACCTCGACAACGACGGTCTGAGCTGCCTTGGTCTGTGTGGTTACTTGTTACGACAGCACGACAGCTGATGAGTAAAGCTGGCGCTTTGCCGCGAAAGTTGCGCACGCGACATTTGCAAATTCGTTTGTTTTTAACTGTACTAAAGACGCTTTACTCGGTTTCGACATTTTCACTCTAGACTCATAGGTGGATACATCTAACTTGCTGAAAGCAGCCGTATGTGTGGCGAAGTGCATTCCCGCCAAGCATGACACCCTTAAACATTGTTGTTAGCAGTGCGCTTTCTCGCCGTAAGCAACGGTTAAGCAGTTATCATATTGCTAAGCGGTTACGTTGAGGCAAAAAGATTTCCTAGTTCCAGAATTCCATCCAAGCGAGCAAATCAGGACGGACAATCATGGGTACTCTCCTGAAGGTAAGCCCGATACATGCCCGCTTAGTGCTAATGCTACCAATTTAGAATGCGCTACTTCCACATCTGCGGAACTCACTCCGCTACTTCACTACTTCGGGATCACTCCAGTCGTCCGGCGTTGGTGAACGGTCGTCGCAACTCCCATCGGGCTACCGTGCACCGAATAAGTTTGCTGTCTTCGTGCAGGAACAGTTCAAAAAGACGCCGGTAGCCGATAGAAAGCAGAGCAAGGCGGTGGTTGTCGAAGCTGCGAAGCTTTGGAAGTCATTGGCGGACGATGCCAAAAAGGTATTGCACTACCGTCCGCAAAATGACGTATACGACGGATGTCATTCTAGGAGTACGCAAACAAGGCGTCCCAGGTAGCAGAGCAGCGCCGCAACGAATTCGAGCGGCTTCCGGACGAGCAGAAGCACGCCAAGTTGGAAGAGCACGCTGAGCGTCTGCGGAAAGTGGCGAACAGACACACCCGCATTGCACGGCGTCATGTAAGTCAGCGAATGTGGTTGCCCATCTTGACCCAACTTTTATTGCAGTTTTATGCCCGCACCGGCCGTCCGAAGCAACCGCTTAGTGCCTACAAGCTTTTCGTGCAGGAGCAGCTGCAGTTCGTCCAGACCGGCACCGGAACCTGGGACGCACGCAAGTCTGCGTTCCGGGACGCGGTGTCGCAATGGAAATCGCTGCCGGCGGACGCAAAGAAGGTGGGTTACATGCGTGTAGCACATTCATCCTTCGCATTGTCCAACGCGAGTAAACAGTGATTTATAGCCGTACATCACGAAGGCGGCAGGACTGAAAGAGCAGTACCTTCGCGATCTTCGGAAGTGGGAAGCGTCGTGCAACTTGAAAGCTGCCTCGAAAGACTTCGCTGCCGGAAAGGTGAAACGTGGTAGTGCGGAGAAGAGTGGACGTCACCGCAAGAGCACAAAGCCATTGGACTGAACGCCCTGAAGGCCAACTGAGACAAATCGTCATTGTGCAATATCGCTATCATTTGTTACTCATCTTCTAGTTTGTCATGTTTTCACATTCAGTGGCTTCAAGTAAAACCCTACTCAGACATTCCTTCAGCGCGCAAAGCTGTTTCGTCGCGTTTTGCGCTACTTCACTAGCATACACCAGCATGGGAATGTTGCAATGCTATTTTAAGCAAACATCGCTACATAATTACCATCAAGGAACGCCGACACGCGTCGCGTAGTTGCCAGGATACGCGTCATAATGAGCCGAAACATTGCAAGCGCAAGGCACCAGGGAGCAAGTTGCGTATCCTTTCGAGCGCATGCTGGCGAGTCCTTCGGGCAAAATTTGTCCAGAACAAAATTTGTCGCTAATTGGACATTTTGAAGAGTTCAAGATCCCTCGTTAGCATAAGGATTTTAGTAATATTGCCTGGACAAAGCGCAACCGCACGTGACAATAGCCGAGAATAGGTGTCGCTGTTTCCACGTGAAGGGATTAAAGTTGCCTTCCGTTTGTTACTCTGAAAATGGTCTCCCTTTGCACCCGCGAACGCAGGCAGAGGACGTGAGTCTGGAGCGCGCACGCGAGAAAGGAATCTCGTCCGCTTCATTTGCAAACCCGCGAGTCCAATTGGCGGCCCTGTTTACACAGCGCTCGGCAACGTGACACACGCGCACGCTTGTCGGTGTGTTGCTTGTTCTACCTCTTCGCAGCCGGCCCTCCTTCTGGCCAGAGTCGCCTCCGTGTTCCCCTCTTTGCGGAGTACAAAATTCGGAACGTGTGGAATAGACGCTGCGCCGGAATGGACCCTTCAGCTCATAGTCCGGTCGCTATCGACTTCCCCGGAATGATGGTCAAGGATGAGTCCGCATGGGAACTCTCTTCGTTGTGCTCTTCCAGTGACTCATCGTCGGACGGTGCAAGTAAGCAGTGCGCAGTGTGCCTTGGCCCGGCTAAATTCAAGCACTATGGCGTCATCGCTTGCGAGGCATGTTCAGGTATGCATGCGGGCTCTAATGCATCTGACTTTGGAATTTAGTGTTCTTCCGTCGCGCAATCGCCTCTCCGATAAGTTACCAATGCAGATGCGCGAGAAGGTACATTTCGCGGGCCAAAGGAAGGCCGCTACTCTGCAAATCCTGTCGTCTACGAAACTGCATAAATGCGGGCATGACGGCTCCCGGTATAGGATAGTCTTACCGTTTTAAGGATGAAAGTGTCCTTTTAGGTTTCGAACAGTTTGCGGTGGTGGAGGACGTTCACACCTTGAACATGCCGGCAGACAGTCCTCTGCGGAAGATTGTCTCGAGGCGCTATGCATTCTTCGTCAACAGAATCAAGAAGGTCGCGCAGCTCGATAAAGTCAGAGTAAGGATTCACAAACATTCTCGCACTGGTCGCTTACGCAAACTAGGAGGGTCTCTAACAAACTTTCCTTTTCAGTCAAACAACATAATTGCGGACAAGAACAGTATGGCAACATTTTACGCCGGAGAACTACAGTTGCTGCATAAGTTCTTGGCTGCTTCCGACGAGCTAGCTGAGTTCCTCAACCCTTCTGTCTCCGTGGTAAATAGTGTCGTACAACGTTTGTCCGTTGCGCTATCCGTAAAATCCTCGTCACCTACAAGTGCTGTTTAGGACATGCTCGCGCAACACTTCTTCGTAATATGGAATACCTTCGAGACAGTGTTGTCCACTGCACGTTCCGCTGGCTATACGAATCGGAACATGGTATTTGCGGACGGTTCGCTAATGAGCATAACTTACGCGGGAATCCTCCATATGGCCAAAAGCAACCCGGAGGTCAAGGACGCGGACTCGATCGCAAGGTAAGATCGTTGAGGAGCTACCGACGGACAAAGCTATGACTAACCAAATCGGTTTAGCACGTGCGTCGAGAAGTTCCTGGAGCACCTGCAGTACGCAGAGAGCTTCAAGCGGGCAAACCTCGACGACACAGAGATAGCCGCGATGTACCAGCTGATTTTTGCGTACTACGGTTAGTTATCCCTAAGCAGCTTAGTTAAAGTTCGACTTCAGAGTCTGCATGGTTTCGCAACAAGGATGCGCATTCGAAGTTTGTCAACGACGTCCTCGATAGTCTGCAGGTTCACTACAAGCAGTCCGGCGTAGAACTGTCGACGAGACTCGGCGTGATAACTTCGTTAGTGGGAGAGTTCCATGTAAGTTCAGGCGTGGCACGAAACGTAGTGTAATATGCAACTGTTTTAGCGTGTTCGCCACTTGCAACATGAGATAGCGGTAATCGTGGCCTTGTGCAGTTACAACGGGAAACTCTGCTGCAACGGCGAATCGGACGTCGACTGCCGCATGTCTCATCGACTGATCCTGAGCTCCTGCGCAGAGTGACGCCATATCCCCAACAACCGTACTATGGTCACAGATACGCGGTAGTTCATCCGAATTTCGGATTTACGTTGTCATAGTCACCTACCTAGTCAAATAAAATGCCTTTAACATTTGTGTTTCTGCAAGAACCGGAGTGAATGACAACTTTAGCGCTACGCAGATAGTTACACTTAGGGCCTGCGAGTTTATTCTTCATGTCAGAAAGCAACCCTTGCAAGTGGCCTGCTTATGCGAAGGAATGTCTCCTTCGAATATTAACTGCAAGCGGGTAAAATGCGCCTCAAAGTTATCGACGGCGACCGAGCCTCGCATGTACTCGCGAGGAGTAACTCGGGGCTTTGCAAATAGCCTGCTCAGCTGGTCGGTTTTGTACATGAGAAATAGCGGCATGACGACGCTCTGCAGATAGGTAGTTCTGTTGAAAGGCTTCGTAGAGGAACATCTTCGTCGCCAGGTCCGCTTGCTGGTAGGCAACGAGCTAAATATCGGATGTAGACGATGCGGTCGTCGACAAAGTTAAACCAAGCTGTTTAGCATCAGCCGACCAGTTTCCGAGCTTACATTGTTGGCGATGAAGATCGATACGGCTGAGAAGGCAGTGAAGAAGACCTTCGTAGCAACGATCGGGATGAACATGGACGTAACCCGTATGGTCTCTTCTGTCTGGAACTTCGTCGACAACAGCCTCTCGTAGCGAGTCGTGTCGATGAACTCCGAACGGATGCGCTGACGGACGCGCTGGTTCCACACTCGGATGAGGACGATGAAGGCGAGCGACGCTGGCTCCATCACCAGCACGCTAAGAAGCATGATCTAAAGCCCAATTCGGTATGGTACATGCACTGCATGCTATAGTACCTTGTAGCCGCCTGCATTCTGTGGATTTTGCACGGTTGCGACAGCGATTCGTTCTTCCCATTCAAGCCCAGGCGATAGAAGCAGGTAGTACGCGATGGACCAGGATGCTGTCTAAAGTCACAGACTGGCCAGTTGAAGTGGAACGAAACGGTCCGTACCGCAATGATACACAACGTCGCCAGCAGTGTCGTCCTTGAGCTCTCTTCGTACCTCCGTATCCTAAGCGTGCAATAGACGCGTTCAACGCAGAGGAACAAGATAGCAGAGTCGATGCAGCAAACGAATATTACTGACATCAGCCGGAGAAATAGAATGAGTGCGGCCCATGCTAGACGGTCACAGGGATCGTTGACGTATATGGAGAGTCTAAATGGACAAGAAGTTTCTTCTGCGTGGGTTTTTTACGCAAGGTGTTTGTTACGCTTTTTCTAAGGAACTAGTCGCGTTTCGGACCCTTGAACCTACCGGTGCAGGTCATATCCGTGCAGTATGACGTAGTTAATGGCTGAGCCAACAGTGGAAAGGCAAATAAAGAGGTAGATGATTCTCGTGTTCGGATGATACACCCGTCTGGTCCCCTGAAAGCAGACCCTTATAAAACCACTTGGTCATCAAAGCGTAGCCCTGGACAAACCTACTAGCAACAAACAGTCATCCGGATGTGGCCTAAAGCCTTACCCGTAGCGTCGCATGCGCGATGAAGAGCAGAATTGACAGGACAGCGACGATAAGCTTCAGCGAAACAAGTGACTTGTATGGCAAGCTCTCGGAGACAGATTTCACTTGGGCACAAACATCCATATCGACTGTTTGTCGAACTGAAAATTCTAAGGTGGGATGAGTACGTGACAAACCGTGATCCGAGCGGCGCGGTCAGTTTCAAACGACTGTTGCCACTCGCGCTCGCGCAAAAGGCCGCGGCCTTGCACGTTGGTCTTAAGATAAACAAAATCAGAAATGTTAGAAAAGTGTAAGCAGAAAACATAACTGTGAACAAAAATGGAAAACCTGATTTTGGAGGACACGCTACGTTTACTTTTGGCTCGTTCAAGACCTAGCTATGTGATCATGCCGAATGAGGTTGTATGCACAAAATTAGGTAGTAGAACGTGAAGGGCCTTAATTAGCGCAGATGTTACCTAGCTCGAAAACGGGACAGGGAAGAGACAGTGTTAATCCTCGGAACAACGAGGCACATTCATCGAATTAACTGCTGAAGAGTGTCAATTTGGGGTGACATTTTGTCTTCACCTTAAGCGTGCCGTTCTATGTTCTAAAGTTGGGGTTGCCGCGAACTGACGGGAGAAGAAGGGTGCCGAGTTGAAAGGAACTCGCACTTTATGCTTGACCGACTCGGCTTTTGTGTCCCAACAAATCCCAGTAAAATTAGCACCTTGCGGGCACCGAAGGCGTTGTTGTGTGGTTGCCAGAGAAGCACGGCTAAAAAACTAGGTCTTAGCAAGCGTAAGCGTGAGTAAGATTGTATCAAATGGAGGAAAGGATTAAGAGAAGGTTTTGCTTTGGACCAATATCGTGCAGATTAAGGTTCGAGAAATGTGGAACTTGCTAACCACACGCAAACTTACCGGTTGTTTGTTGGCTTCATAAATGGAACGGTAGGCACCGCTTTACTCAAACCAGGATCGCGTGCTCATGGCGGTCAGCCAAGTGGTGGGCAAGCGCTCCACTCATTTGTAATGCAGCCGTATTAAAAAGCGAGTTACGCAAGTCTAGCCGTTCGAAGATTGACAAGCCGCCCATTGAAGCGCTCGGCATAACGCTTAATGAAATTACACTGGCTTATTTAATTCGGCTAATTCCCTCAAATGCTTGGTCTGGCGGGACACGTCATTGGGTTAAAGGTAGCCAAGAGTGCAACCGCATAGAGCAAGAGTCCTTGCCATCATGCTGCGCTACTGCTTATTGAGCGCTATCGCATAAGTCGGAAATGCCGCTACAAGGAAGGCCAATTCCTCTCCAGAATTGTTGCTGCATGAAGAACTTCTGACGTTGTATTAAGCTCTATGCAGCTGCTCAGACCGACATAGCTCTAGGTATTTCTCGGAATTGTGCATTTTAGGCGAAGCTTTCTGCGCGACAAGGCTGCTCGAGATGTTTATAACATCTAGCTCTCCTTAATGATAGGATATAGATGCGGTGAGAGCTCTGTGCGATGGTTAGCGTCGAATGGACGTTTTTCAAGAAAGAACGTGGGTCATAATTTACGGTTCACTGAGAGTTACGAAGAACTGGTCGAGGGTAAGCTTTGGATAAAAACCTCTAGTAAAACTGCAAGTTGCGTTTAAATCGTAAGAGACAAATGTCGGCTACGGCGGATGGTTCAGACACAATTCAGACAAAACGTCAACGTTCATAACTGTTGGAGCCTTCAACGGCACGAACACGAACGGAAATGGGTCCATGCTAACGCATATGTGTAACGCCTCAGACACCACCAAAGTTGTACAGGTACAATACTCGTTTGTCTTATTTCTGACCATTAAAACTGTAGTTAAGTAGCGTGCATAGGTTGCGACTACAATCGAACTACCCAGGACTGTTGAGCTAATGAACCGTCAAGTGTATCCAACAGCGTGTAAGGTTTAGTGAAACAACACTGTTTGGGTTATGTGTGGGTAGTTGCCCACACAACTGCCACTAGGCTTGCGCAATTTTATTCTGTTGCGACCTCAAAGTTACAAGCAATGTGGTATGCTCAAGTAGGATTTCCTATCCCACGTATTCGTCGTCGTCATCGTCCGCCGCTTCCGCCACTTCGGCCTCTTCGAGAGTGACGCTTTCATTAGAGCAGAAGACAAGGAGGATCCGATACACCAGGAAAGCCATCTCAGCGAACGAAATGATGGAGAAGCCCATTACAGCGCCGACGACTCCGCCGAAGTAGGACAGCGTCTCGTTGAGCTAAAACGGTGGCACATCATGTGCTTGTTAGAGAGCCTGTCTTCGCCTAGAAGAATCCAACTGTCCTGCCGACTCACATCGCTTTTAGCCTCCTCCGCGAAAACGTTTTGAGCGACCCTCGGAAAGTATATCGAGACCATTGCCCGGTCATCGAGCAGTCTCTGACAACGGTTGTAAGCAGCAAGGTTGTCACGCAACCGACGACAACTTGCAGGCTAAATAAAGGTGTTTTTTTCGCACAATGAGAGGCAGGCCATACGTGCTGCACGTAGCCGGACTGGTACCAATGCACACTGTACTGGACCTCATTGCATGGCTGCAGACACTTGCATTCTGTCCAGGTGCTCGGATCGCCTCTTCTTTGGGTGATATTCAGCACACAACTGGCTAAAGCGAATACGTACTTATGGGCGCTCGAAGCATGGGGTACTGGGGATGAGAAAAGCGTTATCGAGACTTCCTTTATTAGTCTTATCCTGTTCAGATTTTGCTTTGTTTTTATTAATGACCCACTTTCACAGGAATTGAGCTTATCTAACTGACCGCGAGAGGCGTGACAAGGACTGATCTTATCAGGCCGACCATAGCGAGGGTCCATGCAGCCACACTGCTCAAAAACGCCATCCTGGTAGCAACTCATTAAACATCCCTAAAGTAGTCGGTGAATTTCTGATACAAACGCAGGCCTACATACGGTGTAAGTATAGTCGCCCTCATAATAGTACGCTTGTACCTCCGACGATGTGCTCGCGCATTCACCGTAGCGTCCGCCAAGTCGCTTGTATGTGTTCTGTAAGTAACTATCTAGCGAAGTGCAAGGCAGGACGCCGACCTTGTCTAGTACAAGCGTTGTGGTAGCTCGTGGCGTCGCCAGAAAGCGCGGGTCGTCGCTAAATACCCGCTGCCCTTTGTCATGCACAAAGATCGACAGTGATGCATCCGTCGTCCACGGCAAGTAGTCTTCCTCGTTCATGGTCAGATGGGCTTTGAAACCTGAAAAAGGCTGGGTTTCATTTCTTGCCTTGGGACTCCCTGACCTAGCGAATCGCCTGCTTTGCGAACTCTGAACGATGTCTTGCTCTGCTCGTGGTTGAATGTGAAGCAGTTACCCATTGTGGGCTCGTGCCATTTGACAACTTCCTCTCTGAACTTGCAAGAACCACTGCGGACTCAGAAGGTGACGGTACTTACGTGATGTTCAACTCAACGCCCTCGAAGGATGCCCATAAGAACAGGTCGTCATAGTCCCAGCTTAGTGCTGTGCGGTTTTCCTCAGGTTGCGTGGCGGCCAAAATCGAAAGGACTTGCTTGGCCATGTCAGGCTCTTCTGCTACCTTTCGTAGCAGCTAAGAAAGCAAGTGTTAACGTCGCATTTAGGGCAGGCCACAACGTACCTTCGCAACATCGATGCTAGTGATGTTGAATCGGTTCATGATATGCCATATGGTCAATTCTAAATGCTCTTAGTTCCCTTTGTCTTTGGTTGTCGCCAGCAAAATCAAGGCAAAGCAGAAGCGAACCAATTTCACAGTGCATTCCCGTAAACCATGCTGAGCAGTTGCAATATGACGTATTGGATGATTCAATGCAAGTGGCAGCCAGGTCCACAGAGTTGCAAGACGTTTCGCTGCAAGTGCCCAAGGCGACTAACGGTTGCAAGCTATCTGAAATGTAGAATGAACGTGAAAAGCGTTCGTAATTGATCATACGTATGCCACAATTGTCTCCAGTGTAATCACTAGCACATGTGCATGTGTAAGTGCCATCCCCTTCAAGGTAGGTGCAGGTGCCGTTGTTCAAGCATGGGTTCGAATCACATGGATCGATTGCTGAAATTTCCGTAAGAAAAGTAATTGTTGAGTTCTAAAGCGTACTAAATTCGCAGCATTCGCCAGTATGGCCGCTATGACAGACACAGAGAAAGCAGTTCGATGGCTCAGTGTCGTTTGGGAAGCGAGTTATGCAGGAACCAAAAGACCCACATGTTGCGCATGCACTGTCTGCCATTGCAACGACAGGAAGGATAAGTAGCGCTAAACATCGAACTCATTACAATTACTAGAACCCTTGTCCTTTTTGTCGTGTCTATACTGTATAGATCGCAACCTACCCGTTTTCACGGTAGTACTGATGGACATTTCTCAAAAACGCATATCCAAAGAGAAAGAACAAGGCAGAGAACAAAGGGCCAACGGGTGAGTAATGGCCCAAACGTAGAAACAAGCACTTGCAGGCTGCTAATCCGTTATGCGTCATTGTAGCCTTCAGAAGTGTTTTCGCTTGGGCATTTTTTCTTGAGCAATAACGGAGGTCGGCTTTCGTGGGTGGTAGCCTTCCGGGATATCGGCAAACATAGCAACTAGGAAATGCCCACTTGTGATAATCTTTCTTGCTCTTATTGCCTGTAGCGCTCAATGTCGGAAGTGACCAAAAAAAGAAGGCCAGGAACGTCGTGAAGAAAGACTTCTTCGGTGCGGTGATGCGTGTTATGTAGCCAGTGAATATTTATGCGACGATAATGCCCTATTGCCATATGGACGCTGTGAAATGTTTATGCCGGATTCTGGCCCGTATGGTCCCTGAAAGCCGCTGCCGCTTCAGTGGTTTATTTTTACACATGGAACGTGGGCTCCGCATAATTGCGTAGCAACAACACAATCAAGGATAAAAGGTTAAAATGTCCTGGTAGTCACAATTAATCTCATTGTACTCTGGCATAACAATGCCTAAGTTTCACATGAAGACTATTGGTGGGAACAAAAGAACACTTTCTGACGAAGAGAGCTTTTTACCAGTGTGCCACCAGACTTTTTCGCGGAACTAAAAGTACGCGGAAAGGCACTGTGCTTTCATGGACTTTCGGGAAAAGCCATTCGATGGTCGCATCTCCGTGGAGACTATACTGACTACATGTCGGGCATGCGATATATAAAGAGTGATGGCATAGAACACGAGAATTTTAATTCGTCGCTTTCACATACATGCGGGTGGACACGCTTTTCATCATCAGTGCATTAGTTGCTTTCTTCATGCCGGTAAGTTCGATCCTGACTGCCATACCGAAACATACCGACGGCTGACATAGGCCGAGGCAGGAAGGACAGTCTACGTTTACGTTTACAACGGGCAAGCTTAAGTGGCCCGTCATTGATCAACTGTAGGAGCTAGCGATGCGATCTCATTGTGCCAACATTTTTAGAGAAGTCTGGATTCGTTTGCGTCCCATACTGCCATAGAAGCTTGCTTTCTCAAACGGGTGTTTTGCCGTAGGTTCTAGTTATTATCAAGGCTAAGGACCGGAATACAACAAAACAAGCTTCTGCTTCACACACAACAAGTCTTCCTTCCTATTACGGAAGGGATTACTAACGTCAGAAAAGGAAGGGTTCCGATAGAAGACCATGCATCTTCCCACAAATCGTCTGCACTCTGCATGCTCCTCAATGACTCGTTTTTTCCAAATGTGCATGCGCTGTACAAGTGAACCATTTGCGTTTTATCCCGGTTATGAGTTGTCTGATCTCTAAGATATGTGAATGTCTTCTTCACCCGGAATAGCCCCGGAAGGGGAAGTGGCACACCTACGTATCAAACATTCACCAGGATAAGAAAGAGGGTGACCTCCGACCGCCTTGAATTAAGCCAACTTCTAGCTCCACACCACCCACTCTTTCAGGACACTGCTCAAGCGGCACGTTATGGACTTATGTATGCGCAGAAGCCCCTTGGCACCATCTCAGTTGTACAAACTACCGCTACCGCTGACGCATGTGGCCAGCTATGCTACGACAACGCATGTCCTGCTCTGGTGTACACTTCTGCCGGGAACTGCACATGCATTTCCGTCGTCACCGGCTACAGGAACACGAAGACGGGAGAGCAGGGATACGTCACTGTTGACGACGCTATCACGTCGTGCCTCAACTCCACGCAAGGGCAGCAGATTATCAAGGACAATGGTAATACGGAAGGATCAAGAATGCGTTACATGGGTTGCTTTAGTCTATGGCAACAATAATTGTCCATCCGGCTTCGTTTTGACGGCTGCAGGTAACTACTGTTCCACAACTGCAAAGGTACAGCGTAGCTTCTTTATGACGTAATCTGGGTCAACCAGGCGTAACCGGCCGTTTAACAGTGTCTTTGTTTCTAGAATCAAGCAGAATGCGAAAACTATGGGAGCTGGTATTCGAACTTCGAGAGTGCTACAGGAGAGTGCACGGTGCTAATTAAAGCTGACGGTACGTTGTGTGAGCTTAATGCTACGCAGTAGACAGCTTAGCTACATATATAACTACGAAGCACGTAGTTTCTTTGTGGTAGATACTGGGTAGATAGTCCACCACTGAGCTTCGACACATCGTTTGATCACGTGCCGTTGTTTAGCTTAACAAGTGCTCGCGATATCCGACAAGCTGCTTCACGGGTTCTCTCTCAGGTCGACATGGAAGGTGCTGCGTTACCTACTTTCTTCATGTTCATGCAATGTATCTGTTAGACACTGAAGTATGAAAAACGATCCGAACCACAATGAAAAGGCGTGTTTGATCTTCGGTCAAGCAAACATTTATAATGGTAACTAAGGCCTCGCTATAAAAATAGCGTTGTCACGTAGCGGAACGCAGGGAGCAGAGTCACTTAGCATTGAGCACGTGAAATCCGGCAAAAAAATTGTGAGGACATGATCAGCCTCAGTGCGGATACTAATAGTCACGGTTTTATAGCTCATACACAAGAATTGCACGACCGTCTCTGATTGCATGTTAGTGGAACGAAACCCTCTGGTCGCGTCAAGAAGGTATCCTAGCTTTGCAATAGTCACAGTGAGAGTCCGTCATTCATTGGAGGCTTACGTCGTTGTTTTGACCAGGGACGTACGGCTTTCATCGAAGCGTTAATTCCAGTCACAGTACTGCAGCGCATTATTCCATTTCGCTCACAAAGGCTTTCATTACGTAACGCATAGATCCAGTCCAGCGTGCTCGCAACAGTTGCATCCTCGCAAATCATGCATGCGCAGCCCACTCGACGACGCTTGACCACATATAAATGCGTCCGGAAGTGGAAACTGTTCCGTTCATTGTCATGCGCGATGCCGTGACGGTCGTGACAACATCCCTGCATTCGCTGCTTAGCGTTCTGTGCCTTACGGTGAGTTACGTAGGTCGGATAGGATAGGTAGATAGCAGGGTTAGGACCCGGCCTCGGTCTCGGAAAACCGAGAGTCTCGGTGTATTTTGGTGGTCTCGGTTGGTTTGCTAAGTGTCGGTCTCGGGCTCGGTTTGAATTTTGAAAACACCAGCCATGGTAGGTAGCCTACCCGTGGTGACATTTTAACCCTGCTACCGACTTCGGGCACTACATGCTAGCCTGCTTCAGGGTATCGCTTTCGGATCTGCTCGCTACGGGTTAATGTCCTCGCAAAAGCCGCTTGGAGGCGTCATATTCGCTGTCACCACTTCTACGGCCGACTTGTGCGCAGAGGAGTGCTACCGACGCTCATCGCAAGCCCTTGTGTACACGTCGAGTCGTAACTGCTCCTGCATTGGCACTGTGACCGGATTTGCAAGCGCCCTGAGCGGTGAACAAGGCTACGTTGAGGTGCCGGACAACGTTACGGCGTGCATTGACAGCCGACAGCAGCAACAGATCATCAAGGATATCGGTAACTTTGCCCAGACTTTAAGCATCCTCAAGTGTGCTGTTACAGTGTTCGGCAATAATACGTGTCCGACGGGTTTCACCGTCGACAGCAGCGACTACTGCTCAACTACGGCTAAGGTAATGACGGAGAGGTGCTAACCAAGAATCGCGACCAGTAGCACCGAATCGTTTAGACCAAAGCGGAATGCGAAGGCTACGGGCAGTGGTTTAGCAGCTACAACGCGACGACTTCCCTATGCAGGGTACAGAATTCCGAGGATGGTAAGTTACAACGCTTCGCGAGCTTGGTGCATATTAAACCGTTGGTCACGTAGATTTTTGACAAACTTCTCTGTTTTTTTCTTTTCTGGCCAGTTTCGTGCTGGAACAGACAGAACTTTATTAGGATATTGCTGCAGTCAGTCAACGTTTTTGCACTTGTGGGCCACTTGTAACATCTTAGTATTTAGCTTGAACGACTCTACTTCTAAAGTTCCGCTTTGCGATAGCGAGGTGGTTCGACTTTATCTATCCAGCACGTCACGTGTTCATCGCTCATGGCTCCATCGCGTTGAGAACCGAACCCTCCACACGTTTATTTGTTATTTTTATAGGACAATAAACTCCTTCGGGACATTCTCTGGCTTCAGGTAATAGTACTGCCACGGACACATAAGACGATCCACAGTGTCGGGAATGCCGAGCTCACGACGTATGGGTAAGGTAGCGTTGTCTCGCACATGCGCGAGGATCTGACGACACTCTTCCGTCTGGTTAATCTCCATGTTCTGCTTGAGGGACTAAACATGCGCATACGCTATAACCGAGAGCACCAAAAAGACGCAATGATCGTTGTTTCAAGCGTACCAGGAAGTACTCGTAGAATGCTAACGTTTCGTCCATCTTGATGATTCCTTTCACGAAGGCTTCCGATTGACGATCGTACTCGTCGCAATCGCTTTTGTACGTGTCGAAGATCGCCTAAATCTGCGAGTCTGACCCAGACCATAACAACATTCTGACTGCCTGGATTCGTGAGTCCTGCTGCGCGACCCATTCGTCGATCGAGTTCTTCAGTGTGCCTTTAGGTAGCGTAAACTGACTTCGCTTTATGGCGTAGTAGGATTCTCGTACGGGAATGCTGGTGTCGGCTAGGAAGGGCAAGTCTCCGTAGTACTCTGGGCCTTGGAATCCACAAATAACGCCCGAGATGAACAAGAAACCGAGCCCAACTGTTCGGTGAGGCGAATGCATCCTGGCTTATGGCTGAAGCACAGGTAAGGGCTAACTATGGTTGGAGGAAGTTTTGATAGAGACCGTCGCGCGAGTCCTGTCAAAGACTGGAATTGCGGGACTGTGAAGATAATCAATTTGTTTGGATCGCTAATCCCTAATCCCTTCGCACGAGTTCATGGCACGAGTAGCGCTGCGGTGGACGACCTGTTAGAGTAACAGGTCGTAGTAGCCTATGACGTCATGGATATCCTCATGAAAGTTCTTATTTTTTTGCTAGCGGCTCCGAGCCGGGCAAGATCCAGAATGATACGCAACTAATCCAAAGAGCCCCATTGTCATTTTCCGCATGCATCGTCCAACGCGCGAAAATGTGGAGAGCGTTTTTGGGTACTCTTTTCCGTGGGTGTCAGGGCATGCTTTGGACAGTGACACCGGCAATCCAACATGACCCTTATAATGTGCTTGTCAGGTGGGGGTTGCACGCATGAGGAGTTCAGCCAATTCCTTGTCATTCCCTGACTGGATCAAATCTTTGCTTTCCCGTTTCCGTTCGCTTGCGACGCGTGCATCACAACCCAGTCTTTGTTTATTGGTCACCTCAGTCTTCACTAGCACTGGAACAAGTGATTTAAATTCCCGCTCAGTGTGCAGCACGGTATGCGCGCGAATTGCGTAGCTCCCCCGTGCCACCCTGACCCCATCGTTAGCTTTTTGTCCAAGGGCAAGGCGTGCACGGGTCGCGAAGCAAAGGGTCGCGAAGCAAAAGGGACTTTCCCTCTGCGGATCGAAAGAAACGCGCTCTTTTTTGAATTCCTTCCGCCACTCGGCTGCGTAGAGTAGGCCAGCGAACGCGCTCCTTAGTCATCACTCGGTGGCTCTCCATTGCCCTGTGAGCGCTGACCGCTCCATTCCAGCATTTTCTTCGCTGCTTGCAATGTTTTTCCCCGTGAAGCACTGAGTTTTATTCCACGTTTTGCCTGCGTCCAACTAGGTCAATGCTATTTGCAGAAATATTTGGCTTTTTTTGTCCGTACGCTACAGGGCGAGACAAATTTGAACATTTTTTCTATCAACTTTGCTGCTAAGGTTAACTGATGATGAAATTTAGACTCGAAGCTCACAACAACCAACGATGGTGAAGCCCCAGCAGACGAACGGTACCGAGAAGGCGGCCCGCAAGGGACGTGGTAAGTCTACTTAAACTTGCACAGCCCACGGGAACCCTGACACATCACTACTTCGCTACTACTTTTGTTTAGGTGCTGCGAAGGCAAAGGACGAGGAGGCTCCGGCCCCTGAGACCACTGCGGCTTCCCCGGAGGTACCGAAGGCCGAGGCGTCGAAGCCTGCGCGCAAGCGTGTAAGTTTCTCAAAATCCTAGGCTAATGGTTCACACGTAGGTGGAAGCCATAATGTCGTCACTAACTCGTAATGGACCTATATTGTAGAACGCTCCGGCGGCCAAGAAGCCCGAGAGCACCGACGAGGAGGTGGTGGTGTCCAGCGACGATGAGGAGTACGCGGAGCCAAAGTCCAAGAAGGCCCCTGCGAAGGCTGCGGCCAAGAAGACCGCCAAGCCGGAGGCCAACGGCAAGGAGAACGGCGAGCCTGCTGCCAAGTCGAACGTAAGCAGAGCCGGTATTGTCGTCCAACGTAGTTTGATTTAGGGTGATGCCGCTGAGGCCGACGTCGACAAGAACGCGTCCGGCCCGTCCAAGAAGACCCAGGCCAAGGCCAACGGCGCCGACTCGGACAAGAACAAGAAGGTCGCTCAGTTCGAGAAGCAGGTGAAGGAGCTGGAGCAGCACCTCACCGACTTCAACAACGCTCAGCAGGACAAGGTTTGAAGCTTATCCATTAGTTCACGAATTTTTGTGCATTGCCTTAACTAACGTCTCTGTTCTTAGATCAACAAGCTGCTCGCGCTGGTGCAGGACTTCTCGGGCTAGGTGCTTCACCGAACTTGGACGTTTCGTGTCTCACCTCGTTTATTTTTCGTCTGTACTTATCTCTCTTTTGTCTCGCTCATCTTTTCCTGGCTTTGTGAACCCTCCTGCCCTAGAGCGCTATTGTTTCTGTCTTGTTCCAGCGAAACTTTAGTCGCTCTAGCCGTTTTATCTCAAGATAAACTCATTTACTCCCTTCACTGATCTGCATTCGTAGGCTAAACCAACCTCAGGTAAACCAGATTAAGTAGCCGGACAAGCTTTTACTAAAATGTCATGCTGACGCTAAGGCAGTATTGGTTTTGACATATGCCGGCCGCATCGAAATGGCTATCGCAACCTAGGTCGAGTGCTAACTGTCAATATCTTAGTTTATTGTAACTGGCTTTTGCTAGCCGAAAGATTCGTGAGACTAGCAGGTATTTTTGTTGCTGAATATCTTGGCATAACTGCGCATTGGACTCAAGTCCAACAAGCTGGCATGACCAGCATAACGAGCAAAATTCGTTAGCGGCGTTTTTAACTAGTTCAGTATCTTAAAGTAGGCCCTCATTGCGTTAGTTTCGCAATTGCAAACAGAACGAGAAACTTATATTCTTAGACAAACCAATGTTTTGGTAACTGTTCTTTTGATACCATTGCTTTCACAATTTAACAGGAACGTACATGGCTGAACTCATCAGTGAATAGACTTGGGTTTAGACACGCCTGAACGGTCAGCAAAAAAAGCTAAATCACTAGGTTTGGTCAGTCGCTAGGTATCATGTAATCCAAACTATGTTAGACACGGCGGGCTTACTCATTAACATATGCAATCAATTCGAAAAAGAAAGCTTGCCCTCATTGTTTGTGCAATCTCGTACGTGCTTACCAAACATCCACACCCGGTCAAACAAATCGTTTTTTTGTTTATTTCTTTGTGACTTTGCCGATGTTATCATCATGAGATAGGCGAGAGTCGCCCAAGTGCGTGCCAGTCCTCCCATTGCGTCGGTGGCTTGAGAACCGCTCGTTTGCCTCTCTCGCCTATTGTGCTATCAGTCCATTCAAATGGGCACGATACCCTTGCGTTCGGACCCTACTAAAAGACGAGGCATTATTGCAGTGTCATTGCGCTTATTCGCCGTGTTAAAGCCCATCGTGGTGATCTTTGACTTTTCATGATCGTCCCAGGCACGTCATGATGTCCTCCAGTGCTTGCACGACAGTCGGGAAAGACGAAACCTTCGAGCTAGTGCAAGCGATTGCTCAAATGGCCAGCCAAAATCGTACTCACGAAGCTGTCTGCAAGCAGGAAGCGGGGGCAACTTCGTCCTCGGCTCGGTATGGTTTTTGCTTCGCGTGCTAGGTTCATGCAGAACATTCGGCCAAGTATCATTTTTACCTGGAACTAAGTAAACCTATCGGCTAGCGATTCATTCCGCGCACTATGTTAACTAATCCTTTAGCGGCATGAAGCGGGTCAGATCATCGGCCATCACTCACGCGTCGCAACTCTTCGAAGAGCCACCGAGACTGCTGCCAGAACAGCAGGTCATCGCGGACCATCCATTGGCGGGACAGAAATTCATCCCTGGCGCACGAGTCTACGCGTACTTCAACTCCTCTGGGGCATATTATCCCGCCGTCGTTTGCGGGTAAGTACATAACTCGAGCAAATCCGAGCGAAACATTTTTCGACAACAATTTCGACGAAGCGATCAACACTAATATGCTGTTTAGCATCGACCAAGAGGACGCGGACGGGCGCTATGTCGTGTACTTCTGCATTGAGAAGATTCACAGGCGCGTTGCCTTCGACGGTATCGTCGCGATCTCTCAGATTGTTCCCGGCCTCAAGGTTAATGAAAAGTGCTCGTCTTTTTCAAACTTCCCAACTATTTTCAGGCCTCCATGTCCAAGGTGAGCGCCGATCCTGACGAGTCCACGGAGGAGTATGAAGTGCAGGTCGTCGCTACCCCCGCCAGGGACAGCGCAGACGACTGGATGACGTGCAAGTTCACAGTGAAGGAACTCGAAGGCACCGAGAGCTTCAGGTCCACTAATTTGGTCTTTCCTAAACACTCATGTGTATTTTAGTGTGCCATGGGACGAGCTGTTCTGGGATTCCATCGGCCTGCGCCCAGTCAAGAAGGAACTCATGCGCAGGGCGAACGTTGATTCAGGTAAACCGGTGGATGTGTGCTCGGGTGACGACTCTACGGTTTTAGTCAACATCGTTCCGTCGTGCCGAGTTCGTCGCGTTAACACCGGCCTAGCCAAAGTATGGCTGCCACCCAAGCCGAAGAAGGCGAGGATGAAAAAGGAAATGGTAGCTGTGAAGGAGAACCGGACGAAGGACTTCGGCCGACCGAACTATACGGATGAATCGGAGAAGACCTTCATCTTCGCGAGCCACAAGCACAAAGGTATGCTGTTGCGCATCGGCAGTGCACGAGATCCCTGCTTGGCCCGTAGTCTTCGCAGAACGTACTGTTGGTAGTTCAACGTCTCCATTTTTTACAGGTACCACCTTCACGTTCAACTTCGCCTTCAAGAAGCTCGATAGCGTCTACTATCACTGCGTGCAGTGCTTGTCGCTTGCAGGTATGCTTACGCCCGACATTTTGCGAGCTAAATGGCTCATATTTAGCCAGTCCGCGATGGTTCCGCAACATTAGTGGCAGCGTTGTCGTGCGCGACGGCCGCCTCGGTTGCGATCCCGACAAGCCGGTGTACTACTCGGACCACCTTTGCCAGGGAGGCCGTCCGTACTATGGTCACGGCGAAGCGCGGCTGGCAGCCGGCAATGGCCGACGTATCAAGAAGGAGGTCGTACAAGTCGGCGTGCCTTATAGTCAGGTGCAGCGCGAAGCTGGACAGCACGTGCACGAGGAGCCGGCTGCACGCGCGAATGAGCAGCAAGCTGCCGTGCAACCTACAATGCCGCCCGTACAACCTGAGGTTTCCTTCGGCGTGGCCCTTCCGGGTCGTAACGACGGCGAGATCTGCTACCGGTAGGTCCTGCAACACGTTAACCTTGAGCATGGCTTGAGACTTTAGAAGCGAGTTCTACATGGGACACGTCTTCACGTTCAAGTTTCTCAGCGAGCACCGCACTGCGGACGCGGTGCGTCGTATGTACGCTTGCGTGGCCTGTACGCAAGGTAACTTCCAACCGTCCTGTTCTTATGCTTGAACTGACCAGCTACTTTAGCGCTCGCTGGACGCCTTCCGGTACCGATTATCACGCACAACGAACGCATCATTCAACGCGACCCGGACTGCCCGCTCGGTAGGTATCGCATCGATCGTCATCTGCGTAATGCGACTGGACATTTTAGGTGAACCGCACCGCTGCATGCAGGGAACATCGCGAAGCATTCATTGAATTTCCATGATGGTCTCTTCGCCCGCAACGCGTTCTCCCACCCGTGCAATTATTAGTCCCATTATGCTTAGAGTAGACTTAAGCTACTTGAACCCGTTCGTATCCCAGTTGCTCTTGTTTACCCTTCAGGGGTCTATTCGCATCGGCAATTCAGGGTCTTCTTTGGTTCATTGTTATTTACTTGTTGGGAGGCTTGCCATTGCTCGACCTTAACCCTGGATAATATGGGTGAGTAATAAACCGAGTAAATGCTTTATTTCTAGCGTAAAGAACACAGTATGTGCCCAAATGATGAGTACAGGATTGTATGTTGCGGAAGCACGTGGATCACTTCTTCTTGTTGACGTCCTTGCCTTCCAAGAAGAAGGTTGTGCACTGTCCTTTGCCCTAAAAGGTGGACGTGAAACCGTTAACTTAGCCGTAGGCTACATTCTGCTGGAACGCGAAACCTGCCTTGATCTCCACTTTGCCGCGTTCCACAAGCGCAAACTGCGGGTAGAAGCAGCGCAGCAGGTTGCAGGCCGGTTCGCTGACCTAAAACGAAGCCATCCGTCACAAACGCTAAAACGGATGCGCTTACCTGAATCTTGTTGGCCATGCCCGTTGACTCCATACGCGATGCCATGTTGACGGTGTCACCGAAGAGGCAGTAGCGAGGCGCCGCCAGACCCACCACGCCCGCGGCTACAGACCCACTGTGGAATCCGATGCGAACCATCATGATCTCTTCCGGACGGTGGGCCAGCTTGAAGCCCGAGACGAACTATAACAGTCTAGGTAGAGTAACGTAGTCGAAGCATTGAAGCTACCGAGCGCATTTTGAGCGCAATTTCAGCGATGTGGTACACATGCGCGTTGAGATTCTCCTTTGGTACGCCAGAGACAATCATGTAAGCGTCACCGATCTGTAAAGAAAAATGGGAACGTTGCAGTCGGGTTTAGTGATGCGCTGACGATTGGCAGGAATACGCGTGCGTGCGTAACGTACCGTTTCCACTTTGTACGCCTAAACAGACTGATTATCGTCTGTGACTTACAACGTGAGCTTACATCATGTTTGGCAATGATCGCGTCGAACCCAGAGAACATCTCATTGAGGACTAAACCAACTTTGTATTGCCATAGACAAGACTGTACTCACAAGTAACGACTTGCAGCGGAGTAGAAGTCGAAGAAATGCGGGTGAAGCCGCGGATGTCCGAGAAGAGAACCGTCGAGCTGGCATACAGCTGGGGAACGACCGGTTTTCCTACCTTCAGGTCATCAGCAATGGAACTGAAAGGAAGGAAAGAACGGTGGAACTTAAACACCGATGGTCTTACGCTGGAAGCATGTTCTTGAGCAGTCGATCCGCCTGCTGCTGGGCATCCTCCAGAAGAGAAGTGCGTTCCTTCACCAGCTGCTCGAGGTTAACTGTGTACTACAACCAACGGCTCTCTGTACCAAACTTGACCCAGAGGGTACTTACATCTTCCATCATCTTCATCATCTGATCCACGAGACTTCCGGAGCCGCTAAATCCACGTAGGTTGACCGGTCACACGATCACAACCTTACGTCGACTTGAGGTTAGCGTTGACGATGGCTTTGATTCGCTTGATGTTGGGACGCATCTCGGGGATCTCCAGCCAACACGCCTCGATGGCAGAAAGGAGCTGCAGGCTATACGTGTCCTCGATGCGTGTCGATTGTTGGGGTATGATCGGACGGATGATTTGGTCGTCTTCACGGGACATTGCGAGCATTTCCAGCATTTCTAAACGATAACCAAACGAAATGAAAGGCACAACCAAGCGGTACCTTTCACAGTTCGGTTCTTCTCGGAGAATGGCTCTACCTTGAACAGTATCTGGTATAGCACCTAAACAGCTCAACGTCCATAAACAGATTATAGCTTGTGCGGAAACGCAATACCATTCCGAGACTGTAGATATCCGCAGCAGGACTTCCGGTGGGTAGGAATCGCGTAGACAGCAACTCACGGATCACTTCCGGCGCCAGTTGTACGTGCTCTGAAGAGAATGCAAAATATGTCGTTAGCGAACGTGCTCAACAGACTTTTGTCAAAGTTGCCGCGAACCTTTCGCTGCTCAACGAACTCCTCCTCTTCGCTCGACGACTCGGTGTCGTTCTTCGCATTTACGACGTTCAAGCCGGCCTCTTTCGCCTTTTGCTGCGCCGTCTTCTTCTTGCTCTGCGTCTGCTCCTCCTCCTTGAAGAAGGTGATCTCGTTGTGGCGCAACTTGTCCGCAACGATCTCCTCCGTCACGAAGTTGGTCAACTTTACGTTCCAGTTCGAGTCCACGAGGCAGTTCTGCAGGCACAAGAAGCCGTGGTATTTGAGGTTCGTCGTGTGAAGGTAGAAAACGCCCTGTAATGACGTTCGTGCAAACATGGAGGAGAAAGCCAAGACGTACCTTCACGACATCCTTTGCGAACGACACTTGGAAGCTGGAAGTGATCTTGAGCTCTTCGTTGAAGATGACATCCTAAATAACAAATGCGTAAAACGGCAAGTACGTTTCATTGACCACCTCCAAGCTGCCTCGTTGGCACAGCAGCCAAAGGACGATGAACTCGTTTTGCTGGTTGAAGCAGATGCCGTAGAACTTGTTCAAGTTCTCGTTCTCGACCAGTTTGAGCTAAAAATACGTTAAAACAACTGAAAAGGAACCAGTTTCACACCTCTTTAAGTCTTGCCAAATCGTTCTTCGGGAAGCTGATGTTCCTCGTCTGCCGATACTTCTTGAAGGCGCATCTCACACCGTTCGCAATAGCCTGTTTCGCGCTGAGTCGACTGTTTATCTTCGAAGTCGCGTCGCTCAGGCTATCCGAATACGAGCTGCTGTGCACGGATTTAGTCACGGCAGACGACTGGGATTTCTAAAGATAACGCTCAAGTGAGCATGTGTCGCTCCATAGCCCTTACTCCTGCCGAAGATCCGTCTAGGAGTCGGACTTGCTCGCGAGCAATGCGCCACGTCATTTCATAGAGCATGCGTTCCTTTCTAAAAAACCAAATGGTATGCGGTAAGAATGACGAATTCGAAACTCTAAGGGCGACAGCTTACTCTTTCACGTAGATGAAATATCCGAGCGGCGTAACGATTGCGAAGAAGACGAGCACGCCCGCAGCGACAAAGAAGGGCGTGAAGTCGCACAAGCTCCCATCGAAGCCGCACTTGGGCATATCCGCCGGAAGGGCACCATCACTCGAACTCCAGTAGTGCTGGACTACTTCATGCGCAACCTTAAAAGCGAGTATTGTACGAATCCTTTCTGTCAAACGTACATGTTCTGAACAGTCGCTTTCCATTGCTGCGCACGACGTCTTGTCGCCAAGGCGCGCAGTAAGCTCGACCACAATCCGCATAGTGCCTAAAGCAATGACTGAAAATGTAGGGTCAGTTGCTGCTACGATACTCTTGTGATGCCTACCGTTGGTGGTGTAGTACGTTGCGTAGCTGGGTACGCGCACACCTTTGTTGTTCATGAGCACTTGTCCGGTAACTCCTAAGAAGCGAAAACGAGTAAAGTCTTCAAGCGCCTGAGTTGAAGACGTACCAACAAATTGTCGTGCGGTCATCTTCTTCCAGATGTAGGCTCCATCGAGGAACACGCTGGAGTTCTTCGTCTCCGTGTAGGCATCCCGAACGGCCAGCCCGTAGAGGAAAAGTGCGTCGTAGAGAGACATGTAGGACAACGTTGCATACTAAAACACAGAAAACCTGTGGATACGGATGGGACTACGGTCTTACTCGATTGCTGACGATGCCAGTGACCTGCGAGAACCGGTGCTCAAACTCCTCGATGAACTTCTTGTCGTATCCGTGGGCGGTAATGACGATGGCGTCTTCATAGGCAAGGCGAACTTCGTTCCTCTCGATGTTTGTTGCTTCCCAGGGGTAGTGATCGTGCAGCTAAATTTCAAGTTAAACAGTTGCTTCTAATGCCGCAGATATATCTTCGTGAGTGTTCTGTGACTGTCTCTATAAGCAATATTGTTGGCAAACTAATATTGCTCTATTTGGCCGATATTTGTGATGCTTCCCTCTATACACATCTGGCATTTTGTTATCTGAAGGACAAGAGAAAACCGCTGGAATAACAGAAAACACCAACGTGCATAAGGCTGCAAGCAGATAATGAATTAATGAACTGAAATGTGCATTATGATAGAGGCATATAATTGCATCAGGTGTGATTTTTGCGGCGCATTCCAAACTGTTAATGTGATCACGCCCAAGGGCTAGTTTTATGCGCACTCTTTAGAAAAGCAAAGTGTATACACTAAGTTCAGGTAAGATAGCAATAAACCTCTTGCTGCAGTCTCACATTAGCTTTCACAGAAGGACTTTCCGGTTTTGCGGAGGTCACTAATGGGTAGGCCTTCTTTCGCATGGTTACGGTTAATCATCTGCGTTTGCCATACGAATCACGAACTTTAAGGATTGCAAAGGAACTCGAAAAGCGTTTCCAAAGTGCTTATGTGAAAAAACGTAACAACGTGGGTTCGAAAAATACGGGCAAAATTATTACCACTAACGAACGGCATGTGCGCGAGGAGGAATCGGAATCTAGGCGCGACGTTGCTGGGATCAAAAGTCTGCGCATACTCCTTCATGCCAGATCATCGTAAGGATTTCGTAAGGGAAAACTTACGTGAGCTAACCACGGGAGGATGTACACGTACTCCGTACTCTTCATTCCTGAAAATGAGTGACTGTTGTATGGCTGTAAGCTCAGAGCGGTGCAGTACCAGATCGGTGCGCCGCTACGAGGAAGTTACGAGAAGCGTGCAGGTCCATGCCCACCTCGACGATGATTACTAAATGCCGGAACTTGTCTTAGGTACCCGTACGCCGACCTACCTCTTGCACGGTTCCTCAGTTGCTTCAGCTTTCCTGACGCGATGATCTCGTCCGGCGCCATGAATGCATCCAGCTCGATTTCCACGTTTACCTCAATGTCGTTATCCTTCAGCAGGTTCTTCAGTGAGTGCAAGCTGAGCCGGTCGAAATTCACGGTGGTCCGTACGAATCCAACCTACAACCGTCGGTACAGTTTTCAGAAGAGTACGAATCATATGGTACCTGCTTCCATCCGTACAGATGCAGAAAAGCGAGCGTTGCGCGTGCCATTTCGGTGGCGGATGTCAGAGCCACGGAGGATAGCGTGTCGAAGACCGACCGGTCCGACAGAGCGTCATCTCCGGACAAATGGGCGATGATCGGGACGTTCCAGCGGGACACAAGGCGTCCGATTACTAGCATCTCTGAAGGAGTAACATTCATATTTGATGCGGTAGCGCTCGTGAGCATGCATCATGTGCATGCCCCGTACCGTTGTTGCACCCGGGACCGAAGTATGCGGTGGCGTTCTTCATGTAGTGCAGGTAAGCCGCGTGTTCGACTCCGCTCAGTCTGTTGCATGACTCCATCGTGTATACCCTAAAAGATTACAATGTACCGTAGCTGTTCCTTGTGACTCAATGCACTTTTGTTCCCAATTTGCTTTCTTCGGAAAGGTAGCACAGAAGATGAAGTGGCCAAAGCGGTATCAACTCAAACAAACATTCAAATGAACCCAGTGGTACTGGTCAACAGTCTCGTAGGATAATCTAACTTACTGAAGGTTTATGTCGGCCGGAAGGATCTGGCGCTGTTTCAGGTCGTCCGAGCAGAGCTTGAGCACGTGCGGTTCGTGCATGATGTTCGGATCATTGGGCTGAAGATGCGCGATTTTGATGGTGTTGGCTCCGGCACAACCGACTACCGCTAAGAGCAGCATCGCCATACTCAGCATCAGTAACGACGTCATCACAGCAGACGGTAGCCGCATAGCGGGATGTGAGAAAACACAACTGCGGCATTCCGTTTCCAACTTTGGCTTTTAAGCTTTTCCGTGGTGCTCGAAATGGAAGGCCTAATCCTAACCTTTCTAGGCACGTAGCCTTTACGGCACGAGGCGGAAGTTGGATTAGGCTTAAGTTTGAGGATATGCTGACCGTGGGAAGCGCCGCTTGCTAAGGAAAGTTACGCCGCATAAGCCGGATATACGCAAACGCCTTGTGCGATTTTGACTGCGACGCAGTAAAATCGAGCGCGCTTTCGTAGCCGCACAGGAAGCGAAGCTTAAGCTTGTGACGTAGTATCCGTCCAGGACGACGATGAGACCGTAGGCACATCGTCTATGGTCGGCACTGCAAATATCGGGCATCCGATCACCTTAGTCCGTTCTCTTTTGGTTTTCAACTTCCTAACACTTTTTGATGCTTAAGACGATAGTTCACTTCCTCGAATTATTAAGCTTGAAGCATATTTACCCATCTTGCCAGTCAGGGAATGAGAAGAGGAATACTGAAAGGAGGTACACGCAGCCCCAGCTCATATAGAATAGCGGATCACGAAGAACGAACTGTGATATGGCTAGGCCTACAGCAAACATTGCTACCGTTTGTCTCTTTGGTCGCTCGAGCAACAAAAACGTTAGCCAGTAGTGCCGTGTATGGACAGCACGTTGAGGACATTCGCTATGTCCATTTTTGTCGTCACGAGTGGACCGGGCTCGGACGCGTGATGGCATCCCAGGTCTTTGAGTACGTCGCTGTGGAAGTGAGTCTTATGTAGACGCGGTCGCACCTTGACGCTGCCTGTTTCCGATAGATCCGCGCTCACAATCATTTGGCCCAGGCCCATGGTCGTTGTAACTACGCCATGGTACTAGTTAAAGGTGGGCAACGTACGGCAGTTTGAGCTCGTCTCTAAGCGCTTTGAGTTCTTCTTGAATAGCTCTTAGTTTCACTTTGTCACTCAATATTCTCTGGGGAACATGTTGAAGAACGGCCAGTCAAGATAGCTGATGCTGAATACAAGTAACATCAACTGTAGGACAGACAATGGAACAAGTTCAATACTGGCGCAATTGGAAAGCCGCGGTCAACAGAACCATGGGGCTGAGGTGAACCCGGTAATCGGCAGTTTACAGAATGAATGTACGGGAGCTGTAGACAGTGAGGCGACACGAATTGAGTTGTGCGGCGTACCGGCGTAGCGACCTAGTAAGCCAGCATACCGAGACAGTCATCTGTTCTGATCTAGCTCAAAGCCTACTGTCAAAGCTAGTACATCTGACAACAAACATCGTCGTAGTTTCAAGTTTTTATTCTGCAAACCACTGCACATTGAACACATGCTAGGGATGCGGACTGAAGCGATTGCTTAGTTGCGGACGTCGTTAGGCTGCGCGTGCTGCGAGATCGGATTGCCGTCCTGTAAATTAAGAGGTATAAACGGGATCTTTCGAAGATCTACTTAATTTAGTTAAGCTAAGGCAATGAGATCGTACCTTGTCGACGAACACGCCACCGCCCTTCGCTACGAACTTGTCGCCCTGCTGAGGTGCCATCGCGGACTGAGGCCCCTCCGGCTCCGTTCTAATGTTGTAGTCGTCCTTGCTCTTCAGGTCCGGGTCCACTTCCGTGTGTCCAGTTGCGTCGGCCGTTTTGTCCACAGAAGGCGCTGGCTTGTCCTCGACCTTCGGTGTTTTAGCGGGTGCTGCTAAAAGACCCTGGTAAGCAATCACCCGGTAGCCTGTACAATCAAGCTGTGCTAACAAGACCTACGCTTTGTATCCGCGGGATGTCCGGCCTTCTTCTTCTTGGCGCATTGGAGGTGGACGAGAACGACGAGTGCCAAGCTGTGCGCGAAGCCGACCACCGCGTAGAGCACAGGTTGCCAGTTGCCAACGGGAAGCAGTGTCCACGTGTTCATCGTGACCTGGAACGACGGCCGGGTTATGCTCAGTTTAAGCGGGAGCATACCTGAGTAGTAGTTCGGCGGCAGAAACAGACTGTCAATGATCAAACGGACGGATTCTCATCGATATTTGTATCGTAAAATTTGCATCAAGGCATTTCAGTTTTCAGTGACTGTAGGGTGATGATTGGGACGGGTAAGACAAGTACTCAGTCGCACAAATCCAGGGCTTGGGCTGTTCAACATAATTGTAAGACGTAGTCCTCGCATTATAAGCAACTCGGTAGTGTTTATTGTGCTTTAACCACGCTTAGTATAGCAACAACTACTCGTCTTGCGGGAACTTCACGCCGAGTTGCCGTCGAACATCATCCAGGATCGAGGCTAAGGCTAGCGAGTCGTCCAGGCTCATCACCGTGCTCTCTGTTAGACCTTAACAAGTCAGTATGCTCCAAATAAGTTTCACCTCTGCATATTACCCTTTGCTATGCAGTCGTATACGTGATCGGCTTCCAGATAGTATCCGCTTCCGTTGGTGTAGCCAACGCTGGTGGTAGCTTTTCGTATGGGAAAACGCTTCATATGCACCTCGTCTTCTTCGAAAGGGCCGTCCAGTCGAAGGCTGTACTCGGTCGGGCACCAAAAATGGTCCAGCTAAACAGAGTTGGGAAAGTACATTTCGTGGTCACCCACCTCTATTCGACCGTGTTTCCCAACGACCGAGGCCCTGCAAGGCGTGCCTACGCACCCCGAGTAGAAAAGGTTTGCTACGAATCCGTCTTTGAACTCGAGAATAATCGAGCCCCACAGGTCAGTGCCTACAACAGTCAGTTTAACCGACATACTTTGCAATTGAGCCTCACCCGCTTCTGTGAGTTTTCCTCTGGCATCGACCCTCACAGGCTTTTCGCCATTCGCCAGCCATAACGCTAACATAACAGTGTAGCAGCCTCTTGACAGCAGCATCCCTCCGCCGTGATAGGCGTCCATGCCAGGGTCAGTCTGCAAACGACAGTTGCTAGACTTGCTGAAATTTGCACGTACTGTGCTCGCGCTGCAGAAATTCGCCTCCAAAAGACGCAAGTCACCGAGATGCTTGACGTCCTCCTTAATGGTCTTCCAGGCAGGGAAGAATTTGCTCCAATAACCCTGAAAGACCTCAATAAGCTTAAGCGCTAAGATGGTGACCGACCTCCATAACAAACACCTTCTTCCTTCTAGCGGCATCCGCGATCTCCTGGACCTCCTTCGCGTTTACACCGAGAGGCTTCTCGCACACGCAATGCTTTCCTTGCTCGACTGCGCAGAGCACCACTCTCTTGTGAAGGTTGTTGCAGAGTGCCACGTAGACTACGTCTGAAACGATCAATCCGTAACCTTTGCGGAGAAAGCAAACGCACCAACGTCCGGATCCTGAATAGCGTCTTCGTAGCAACAATACACGTTCACGTCTGGTGCAAGCTCATACGTCGTCTTGAACTTCTCGCATTCTTCCGCACTTTTTCCGGCTATGGCACGTACCTAAATTTAGGGAAAGTGATTAACGCTCTGGAACAAGGACGTACCTGGTGATCGCGATCAGCGATACCCAACGCTAGCGCGAAGTTTCCGCTGATCCGTCCGCATCCGAGCAGCGCCCAACGGAGAACCTTGCCCATCATGCACTGAGATCAAAGACCCTAAGAGCTTCGTGATGCCTTAGTTTGCACACTTGATGGTTATCGTCATCAGACGAAAGTGCAGGGTAAACAGCAATCAATCCCTTTCCAATGGAATCACTGTTTTCGAGATCACTACCGCCCGGTCGACGGAGGTGGACGCTATTTTTCGCGCATCTGAAAACAAGTTTTGTATCGGTCGAAAACCGGTCGTTGACCTTGCCGAAGGTTCAGTTCATCCAAAGCATGCATAAAAGATTTGCTAGCAGATGCTCAAATGCAGGTACGGTACCCGTCGAAGATTCCAAACTAACCCAATCTCGCTGCTTATTAACGAGCTCCTTAGCGTTGTAAGATTTACAGTCAACGATTTCCATGCATAATAAAACTACCTTTATTAGCCGAATAGGTACATTGAGTGCTCTACGTGGACTGACGCATCATTAGCTTTCTTGCTTAACACCGTTGCTTTCCGGAGCATGCGCAACACTAGCGTTCATCGGCATATGCGAATGGAGGTATGACAGGGACTCGGAATTGTGGGTTCGACGGATGGCTTCAGCGAAAATGGGCGCGACGTCAATGGTCTGAAATTCGCATAGAGATTCAAACAATTGGAGCATTCAAGAGAAGACTCTCAGCTTTCCAGAGGTTCGAATGTTTACCTGAAGTTTCGCGCAGGCTCGCATGTTTTCTTCCTGCGGAATGGTATTTGTGACGACTACGACCTCCACAGCAGATTCATTAAGGCGAGACAGAGCCGGTCCTGACAGCACTCCGTGGACGCAGATAGCATAGATTTTCTTCGCGCCAGCTTCCATCAGTCTAAAGCAGCATGCTGAGCCATATAGAACAGAACGTGCTTCTTAAGACGACTCACTTTTCAGCCGCAAAGCAAATCGTTCCGGAAGTATCCGCCATGTCGTCCACCAGGATTGCAGTCTTGTCCTTGACATCGCCCACGAGGACCATGCTCGCCACGACGTTCGCTTGCTTGCGCTCCTTGTGGATGAGGGCGAAGGCAATGTCCAGCTTATCGGCTACGGCGGTAACTCTGCAAGAAGGCACTACTAATGCAGAAATCGCCTTGTAACCATAAACCTACCGCTTGGCTCCACCAGCATCTGGCGAGACGACGACTGCCTCCTTCCAATCGGGAATGTTCTCCCTGATGTACTGGAGAATCGCAGGCTCCGCGCAAAGATTGTCGACGGGAACGTTGAAGAACCCCTGGATTTGCGCTGCGTGCAGGTCCATCGTGATCACGTGATCGCAGCCCACCGACATTAGCGTGTTTGCAACCTAAACGGCCTAGCTAAGTTTTAGTTACCGGCTTTGTAACCCTATTCGAGCTTACCACTTTTGCAGTGATGGGCATCCGAGACTTCTCTTTCTTGTCCTGGCGAGCGTAAGGATAGCACGGGAGAACTGCGGTGACGCGTTGCGCGGATGCCATCTTACACGTGCTGATCATGATCAGTAGCTCAACGAGGTTGTCATTGACGTCACCACAGCCGCTTTGCACAATGAAGACATCGTGGCCGCGAATTGACTCTTCGATCTCGACGCTGGTTTCCTACAAACGCTGTACTACGAAGGTTGCGAAGAACGTTTAAGGCTTACCTGGTTGCTAAATTTTTTGCTCTTCACCTTGCCCACGTCTATCTGCAGGTTCTCGCATATCCTCCGCGTCAAGTCCGGATGGGAACTGCCCGAGAAAACTTTAATGTTCGTCATTGCTGCTGTTCCCGTCTGCGCTGTCGAATAAAGGGACTCGGGGAAGGCGGAAAAGCTGCTTGCCGAAGTCAGTTTGGACGCTAAACGGAGGAATATACGGCTAGATAATGTCTTAGCGGCACGAGAACAAATACGCGCGAAATGTTTGTTGGAGGTTATTGGTGCGTGCTCACCCGCACTTCCCGGCTGGCGAGTGGCGTAAACAAGCAGGCGCGCGCTCGCATGCTGGTAAACAACCTCGCAAGGGCAAGGGACGACGTCAGCTAAAAGGGTTACTGCTTAGCACTGAGGTGTCCGTCATGACAAATGTCAAAAGACAAGCCTATCAAAGATAAACCGCCGTAAGGGCAACGTCTAGCGTCTGAAGGACGAGTTTCGCGGTGAAAATAATGGTCTAAACATGAGCTAACTCTGAAAAGAAAGCTAAGCACCAAGCTAACTCTGAAAACCCCCGCTGTTTTACAGGCTAAATGAGGTGATAATACTTGCGCTCTGTATCATCTTCTTGAGAAAACACGAAGTAATTCCCTATTCAAATGTCACACATATGCGAGTCTGACTCAGCCTTTTGTGCGTACTCTGCTCCTCTGCGAACGTCGTAGCGACCGAATGCACGTAATCAGTGGAAGTGGTACGCAGCGCCAAGGGACGGACTGACCCCCGCTGTTTTACAGGCTGATAAATAAGCAAGGGGAGAGACATTTGCACGTACTTAGCTGAAGGTACAAGGACACCAAGACTGTCTAACAGGCTCCTTGGTTCAAAGAGGCTTTCGCGTTGATAATTTGACGCAACGTACTGGTTGTGGGCAACGTGAAACGATTTATGCGATTACTCCGTAGAGGATTTTAGGAGGTATGCGATAAGCGAACCTACACATTGCAAATTAGCCGGTCCTCCACCCAAAGAGCCTCATTATAGAAGTTAGAGCAACAGATGATCATCCACATGTAACGTTCCGCTTTCACAAATGTGTCTCAGCCTTGTTGCTACGATGCTGATTTTAATAATGTAGGTAGCTGTATTTGATGATACTATGCGTAGAATTTGCCATGACTACAGAACCACGAGCATGGAGGGTCTTGGTGCCAGCTGAAATCTAGCTTGATCATTGTGATTAGAGTATGAAGCTAACGGACGCAAATCACGTCACGGGACGCACCTCTCAGCCCACGCTTGGCTATTGTTAGCGAATCACGCTCCCTCATTGAACTCAGGGCCGGGACCGCGCATGTTTGCGGATTAGGAAGCGAGGCGACGCGATCGCCGACAAGACAGTTGCATTCGACTCAAGCGGCACACAGAAAGTTCGAAAAAGCCGCTGGAGTTAAGCCGAAGCAGCGGAACATTGCCGATTGTGATTTGAAGCAATTCAAAACTCGGAGCACCGCCTGTGATGCTGATCAGAGTAGCGGAAGGTGGAGGAAAAGTATAAAAAGAGGAAGAGTACCCCGTGCGGACAGCGGTCACTTACTGGTTCTGGCCACAAAGTAGCGTGCATGTTCATTGACTAGTATCATTTTAACTTATCGGCCCTGCTTTACGTCAGACACTTTCATAGAAGTTGTCTGATGTTAAACTTTCATTTTCTCTGCTTGCTCGACATTGTCCTGGACTGTTGAACTGTGAATAATACTACCTAACAATGTCTAGATCCTGCCGGGCAATAGCGCTCATAGCAAGGAGGGTTCTGTAGCACCGTGGTTTGTGCCTAGTTCTAGCATCGGGGTCACTTTGCGACCAATTTCGTTCATGATCTCCCTGCGCCTCCTTCACCCTTTGTGGGACAACATGGGTGTGGCCGGTCGGCAATAGAAAGCACTGGCTAATACTGTCTGATGTGCAATTCAGCCCTTGCCATAGTGAGCAAGACCACGAAACATGGCACAAGAATAAGGTCACAAAGTCGACCCTAAAGTTTTTAAATCTCGAAAGACGAGTTTGTCAAAGAAAATCATTCGCATGTTAAGCTTACGGTGTACGTTGAGGAACTGTGTCTCTTAGCACTAGTAGTTCATGCAGTTAGATTCGGACACCTATGACTAGACTCCCCCTGCCTGTTTGTGTTCATGTACACTAAACGGTCCTAGATGTCCATCACGACGATGCAGCTTTTCGCAGAGGAATCAACCGCTAATGGCCATCCCGTCGAACCTATTTGTCTTCCGAACTTATATGACTCCACGATAACGCATGGGCAAGTATCGCGGCAAGCGAGTAAGGCCTCGGCTCGTCGAATGTCGTCCCTTTCACACCCGCCAACGCCGAGAAGGAACTCGGCAATCATCGACATGTCGAAAGGGTTCATTCGAAGCGCGCTAAAGGTCACCACTTCGCATGTGCTCAAGCCATACCAGTAAGACCAGCCGTTTGAACTGGGCGCAAGACGAACTTTCTTTAGCGGTGGGTACCGAGGCCGATTCGCGGCTCCTGCTCAGAAATATATTCGATGGAATCTCTTATTCACATTCCTAATTTTACTATTCCTATCCGCTGCTATTTGGGTGCCGTGCATTCCCTACGTTCAAGACGTTTCGATGGAGATTGTAATTGCTGTCAACGCTGTTCTTCACGTTCTATGGTTTATTGGACTGGTGAACAACATTCGCTACCTGAGAAAATTGCGGAGCTTCGCTAAGCGAGTGGTGGATTTGAGAAGAGTAGGTCTATTCGAATCTGCAGCCCACGACGTATCATACTTTAGCAACGCATCGTAGACCAGAACCTGAAGATCAAGCACCTCGTCGGCATCGCATTCTACAAGGAACCGATCGAGCTCATGATCGACACGCTGGACAGTCTGGCGGATCAGCCCAACGCCAGGCAGAAGATCAGCGTATTCGCAGGAATGGAACAAGGGACACCGGACAAGGATGAGGTCGGTTTAGGCATTACTGTTGGTTATACAAAAGTGTTTAGAAAGCGAAGAAGCTCATCTCAATGTACAGCAAGCGGTTCGAGCGTTTCATGGTTACGGTCCACCCAAAGGGTCTTCCTGGTAGGTCATGCAGCGACTTACTTGGATGTGTTTCTCCCTGTCCACATATGGTTTCCTTTAGGCGAGATTCCCGGAAAGTGTTCCAACTTCAATTACGGATCTCGTGTCTCCGTGGCACAACTGCGCGCAGACAAAGAGTACGGTCTCGACAAGCACACGGAACTTCTCGTCACTACCGGTGATTGCGATACTATCTTTGGAGAGTGGTACTTCGACGCACTCGAAGAGGACTACCTCAAACTGGATCCCAAGGTATAGATGACCTTGCATTGTTCCTGATTGCATTTTGGCCCTGCATAAGGTTTGACTTAACCTTAGACCGTCTTTAGCAACGCCACCGAACTGTATGGCAGTCGCCGCTGTTCTACTGCATCAACCTTGACCAATCGCCATTCTTCGTGCGCGCAGTCGGCCTCGTCCGCGCCTTCTTCATGATGGGTATGTCTAATATGGATTGGAGTGATATCTTGAAAGTGTGAACTTTAAGGCTACCTCATACCTTGGAACATTAACACCATGTCCGTATTCTCCCTTTCGCTAAAGCTGTTCGAGGACGGTGAATACGTACATCCCGGTTACCAGGTAAGCGCCGCTATCTCATGCCCGTGACCGGCATGTGACAACTGAGTAATCAAACAACGCTCAGATGGACGATATTATCGCGTTAATTCGATGGACGTGCGCAGTCGGTCAGAGGTGCGACATTCGCGCAATTCCAGTTGCTACACTCAGTGGACCGACCTCAGGTAAGGTACTACGTCTAGACCCAAGTGGACCGAGTCTCTCTAGGCAAGAACTACCTGGACGAGTTGTACGAGTGGGCACGCCAGATCCGACGGTGGACCATCGGGGCTGGAGAAGTGTTTCACTACTTCGTCATTAAGTCCCGTCAGCTACCAGCGTCCGTTGCGATCGTGTGGGCCGCCAGGTAGGTCGCGTTGCGGTCCGCAACACGTCACTTTTCGGTTCAGGTATATATTCTACTATGGGTTCCAACTCTGCATTGCTTCGCTCTACGGCATTACCGCTCCGATCCTGGTAAGCGCCGTGCCAAACACTTGGCTTAGCATCCTAACCAAGTAGCATGCTACGTCCCGTCATTTAGACGCTCATTATGCTCAGCGTCATGGGTCGACCGATCAAGGGCGTGCTCATCCCATCCGAAAGCGCGTTCAACTGGATCCTGCTTGGCATGCTCGGCCTCCAGTACGTCTGGTTCGTCAGCGTGTTCGTCGTCAACAAAGCGGCGGAGAGTGTCTTCCCGGACAAGCGAAAGGACAACACCGGTTTCCTACGGAACGTGTTCCACTGGCTGATGACCTGGCCCACGCTCACGGCGTACTGCTGCGTGGAGCTGGCGGCTTTCTTGGAACTAACGGTGCGCGGAAAGGACGTGTGCAGCCATAGCGCGTCGAAGAAGGACGGACTTGTGAAGCCGAATGGGGTGGCAGGTGCAGTGCATCCGGTGCCAGAGAAAGTTGCCGACCATGTCGAGATTGTATAAATATTTTGCAGGCAACCATTGCGTGTTTTTGTGCATTGGCAAAAAAAAGCATATTACGACTGATACATAGTGACTTGGCTGACAGATTAGTCACTAGACTAAGCGACAGTTTGCCGACTAGCGTGCAGGTTCTGTATATCACGTACATGCTGGTGGTTTTGACCTCCTGCCGGGCATTTGTCCTTTTGTAAACTCTTGAGCTCAGTGGGAATTGAGCAGAATACCTAGAATTGCGACTGGCAAGGGTAAAGTTTGATACCAAAATGCTGAAGACCGAGCATAGCTTATGCCTGCGTCATTTGAAGGGGTGAAGCATCGACTGCAATCACCCTAGATACTTGGCTTTTACCTCACCGCACCTTCCACCTTCATACAGACTGAGTCCTGTCCTATCTCTAGTGGTAGAGAGAATTGCAGAATTGCATGGAAAGCAACGGTATGGCTACAAACGACTCAGTAAGTGCTACCCGGTTGTTAGAAAACGCCTGGATCTACAAGGCCTTCATGCACTTCAATACTTGTTCGAACACCGTCTCGACGGTCGTCATTATGTGGCTTATGCTCAAAAAGACGCCAGATTCCATGCGAGCCTACAAATATTTCCTCATTAACATATCGGTACGCTTCGCTATGCGTCGCCTTTAACCGGCCATTTGTTCAGGTCTGCTCCTACCCAATGGACACTTTCGTTACGCTATTCTTCGTCCCGATGACCCTGCTGCCGGTCCTAGGAGGATGCACGCTCGGTATCTTGAGCTTTATGGGTCCGCAAGCAACCATGTTTTCATGGGTGAGTGCAAATGAGTCGTAGTTACCAAGAAATCTGAGGTGATTCACGTTTCAGTGGATATTCAACTTTCTGCTTGGGATGTGCGGAGTATCGCTGCTGTATGCCCTTCTCTTACGACTAGCGTTCATTCACAACAAAGCACAACCGATGACAAAACAAAGGGTCATCCTTACGATGGCCGTCGTCCAGATGCTGTACTCCATGCCAAGCTGACTAGGTGCCATTATTCGTCAGCCCTCCAACGGTGAAAACGTTGCATACATTACGAGGGTAAGCTATGGTCATTGAAAGGCCTGGGATTGTTACGTGCTCTTCGTAGGAGCACCCGGAACTGCTGGACTTCTTCGTTTCGCACTCCTGTTCAATGCTAGTCATCGAAAACTCGCAGCTGTCTATCTACATGGCCCTGATATTTATTGAAAAACAGCGATCTCAGCCTACACCTGCACACTAATGGTAACGATTCTGCGGCACTTGAGATCGATGAAAGACAAAGATGTCGTACAAGACCTATCGAGTGCATCACTCACTGTTCACTTCTTTAGTCTACCAGGTTGGCTAAAAGCGGGCAAAGTACAGAAAAGTGTAATGGACGATTTAGTGGACCGTCCCTACCGCTATGCTGACGTTCTCCTACTTAGCGCTTGGGCCGTCGTCATGATGGGCACACAGCTTGGGGCCGTCGTCAAGGTACCGTAAATCCTGTAATTATAGCTCCCCTTTAATTACCGCCCTCCCTCTAATTATGGCCCCCTTTGGACCACAGCAAAACAATTATAGCTCCCCCTTTAATTATGGCCCCGGGGCCATAATTACAGCCACAGTCAATTTCAAAAATTAGATCAAAGTTTTGGCATACCAGGAAAACATGTTTTCTCGACGTTTTAGAGTACGAGTAACAATCTGGGATAGACATTTATGACACAAAATTGTGTTTGATTTTTGCGTCATCACTGGAGTGAACCACAGGGGACCCTTAGGTGTCGACATGGGAGGCACCTCCCAAACATGGTACACCGTGGGAATACGCCCATTACACGTTTTAAGGCACATAGAACACTGTGGGATGGTCGCTTATCCAGCAAAATTATCAAGTTTTGACGATATTTTAGTCGACTTTGGGCAAAATTTCCCCACTTTTTCGCGGGCCTTCGGCCCGCGACATGGCAAAATAATTATATCCCTCCCTCTAATTACCGCCCTCCCTCTAATTAAGGCCCCCTTTGGACATCGAGTGTACAATTATAGCCCTGGGCTATAATTACAGGATTTACGGCTACGCTTGTTCGTCCGGTGTTTGCGAAATACGTTCTCCGCGTACCTGACTTATTCAGTGGTCTCCTTCTTCGCCTTCCAGTTCTCCACTCTACACTCCACCGCGAACAGCATCCTGGTGTTGGTCTTCATACGACCGTACCGCGACGCACTGCTCACGTACATCTGCACCGGGAAGAACTTTAAATCGGCAAGCACTAGCACAGGACCGCAATTCACAAACGTCTCCATGTCAGTGGAGCTGAGTCGAAGGACGTCGCGCATCCTTCACATGTCGACGGCTGGACGAGCTTCTGACACTAGTGCTAATAGGTGACTGTTTGTTAACAGCATGACGATTTCTCAAAAGAAACTACTAAGTTCACTGCACAGACATAATTCTCGAGTAGCAACTTGGGGATGGCAACTGCTCGAAAGTTCCGGACTCGCAGCGCAAACTAACAGGATTTGCATAGCATTGAAATGGCAGCACAAAACTATAAATAGAGCTGCTTTCCGTAGAGGTCATTCATCAGCTTCATAGCAACCGTTCTTTCGACCCTCCATAGCTCGACCGATCGACAGCTTCAACAACGACATGACTCCACCGCCGCCCGGCTACCCCAGTGCTCCACCCGGCCCGACCTTCGATGAAGCGCCAGACACTCCGCCGTCTGGAACTTCGATGGACAACAACAACAACGGTCCGTTGGCTCCCTCCATGGCTCCGCCACCCGGTCGCAGTGCAGCGCCGCCGCCGGTTGGAATCGCCCGCCTGCAAGGAAAGAAGGTTAGTAGATCTTGCAGCGATTAGGTCTTAGGATTACCTGCTCTAGGGCCTTCTCACCGTCGCGACTGGTATCATGCTCTTCCTCTACGCCATGACCGCCGCCACCGCCATCGGCACTAGCAACCGCATGCCCGACCTCAAGTGCTCCTGGAACGTTCAACAGGAAGTCGCTGAGTGTATAAGGGAAAGGAAGGAATGCGATTGGGAGGCCCTATCTCAGAAGGAGAAGGACTGCGGCACCGTTCCGGTATCGTACTTCGGCGGATGGCACAAGACCGAGGTGTCCGGCAAACGCCGACGACGCGACTACGGAGGATACACACCCGGACGAAGGCAATACCACAAGCGACCACAAACGCCGTCCCCGTCGCGCCCTGAGACCGAAACGGAGTGGAAGTACGTCGAGAAGGCGGCCGTTCTCGTCCACTTCTGGATGTTTGCCCTGAGCGACTTACCGAGTGCTTTCGTCGCGATCTTCGTGCTTGCGAACATCGCAATCTTTCGTCGTGCCTTGTTCTACTTCATCGCAATGATCGTCCTGGTAAGGTGAACGGTTAAGCAACGTATCGGACTGTTCCCTTTAGGCCATTTGCTTCCTCGTCTATCTCGTCGCTCCGATCGTCATTACGGCCACAACGCTCAGCGCTATCACCGGCGAGAGCAATCAACTTCGTTGGGTCCTTGACAAGGATGTTGCTCCCACCATCAAGGAGGGCCTTGCGTACGACTGCGAGGAAAAAAAGATTTTCGACGACGTCGACTACTGCAAGACGCGCCAGTCGTGGGAGATCACGGCCATCGTCCTGATGTGGCTCTTCGGGCTCGTCAGCGCCGTTCTTCGCGCCGGCTACCTCTTCCTGCTGTTCCAGGCCTGGAAGAAGCAGAAGAACAACGGCGGCGACTCCGTTCGTTAGGCCCATCAGCGCCATGCTTACCCGCTAGCCACGCTACCTGCTGTAATGTCACTAACTGGATGACCAATAAAGACCGTTTGCGACTTGCCGTTACTGTTACCGTTAGCAACCCTAAGGTAGTACCTAAGATTGGCAGTTCATAGTTCATGCTGTACAATAGAGATCAGGTCTACTCAATACGATCTTAAAATACGCCTTGAAATATCCTGTAGCCGTTCACTTGCTTTAGCTGCGCTGTATCAAGCATTTCACTCTAACAGTCACCGACGTACAGTAACTCATTACCGCTGCGCACGATGGGTGCTACGACCGGTTGCGCCATTGTGCTCTAAACATTGTGGATGATCGTCTTACGGCTGCCGCTTCTTTCTGGCGTGCAAAGCGTACAACAAGCTGTGAAAGTAGTATGCGTGTCTACAGAACAAAAACTGTCAATGATAATCATTCGCTACAACTAAATCAAGGCCGTCGAAGTCAAATGCCCCCTAGCAGGTTGTTGTATGGAACCAGATGGTCAGGTTTTCGCTCGTCAGGCTAGGTGTCTTGACAAAACCGCGGTGTGAGCTTCGGCATCGACAAAGCCCTTTGTTTGAAAGACGTCTGTAGCAGTATCAATTACGAGTCTCATTTCGATAACTACTTTGATAGTTCGCACTCATTGACTCGTTGGAAAACCAGGATAGCTTTAGCAGTTCGCGCCCGTATCCTATTAGCCCTAAGTGACCCTACGGCAGATCCTCCAACGACCACCAATTAAAAACATGTTGACGCGGCTTCGCGCCCGCATTGCGTAAGCCTGCGCGGCGCTACAAAAGCCAGCGGACACTTAGCGGATTTAGTTTTTACTATGCTCTCTTTACTGGCGCGATTCCGGCACCTGCCCACTGCGCTAGCTAGCGGCTTTATAGGTGCGCTGGCCGGGGTGCCGGGTGTCATTGTGTTGTTTACGGGGCAGCGCCTAGGCTCCCACTACTTAACTAGAAAGTACGCGCTCGTGTTTCTCCTCGCTTCACAGCTTCAGGGAAACGCGACCAGGATGGCTCAAAACCAGGCAACGTTGCGCAGCCTTGCCGAGTACAATCGCGTTGGTAAGTCGTTCACGCGTGGCCGATCGGTAGCACGATCTGGGAAGAATGCGGGAACTTTATGTCAGATGTTTGCTGGGTTGTAGCCCTACATAATGATGTGGGACGAGCGCCCGTGCGCAACTAGTTAGCTAACGAAAGTCGTAGTGCTACCCCGCGGAGCTAGTTTCGTTCTTTACTAGATGTATGCTCAAGCCCTTATGCCAGGTAAGCGAGCTACTTGCCCGTAGTCCTTTAAAAGCATAATGTTCAGATGAGAAATGCGATAATCTTCCGGTCCCGCGATTTAGTTTACTGAAGCTAAGGAAAGTGTCATCTCTGAACTAGCGTACGATGCAGGGGTCCGATCAAATATGTTTTTCCGCTAATGATGAACACAATCAATGTTGCAACTTGACAGTTTCCACCAAACGGCAGCATATTGGATCGGTGGAAAGACTACTTTCTTTGCACGCAGAATTTGCTCGTAAGGGAGCGTGCTTTCTTTGTTGTCAGTAGTTGCTTCATGAGACAGTTAGCAACGTTCCCATCATGCGCATGCGATCGAATCAAGCTTCGAAGAAGTGCATTCTGCGCGCAATAGCAGGACGATATGTATCGCATTTTCCGACAATATCAATGACTGTGGAAACGAGCACATTCATTTAGCTGCGACGTCGTCGTACGCTCGGAGAGCGAGCCCTTCACCGAACGTGACAAACGTCTATCTCGTCAGGGACATCAACCCAGGATTCTACGCGGGGCTCGTGCCGAAAGATTCGGACCACAGCGGCATCCAGGACAACCACGGCTCGAAGACCCCGACGGACGCGGTACGGTGGATTTTCGAGCGGACAAAGGGACTCGTCATTAGCGACTTCTACGTCAACGGCATTGCGCTAACGCACGAGGTCGTACAAATCTTCCACGAGAACCAGCCTCTGGTTAAAGGTACTAAAGGGCTTGGGAAACGCCTTCTGCATGGGCTTTGCTAAATCAATGAAGTACCCGCCGGTAGAGCCTCCGACGCCTTTTTGTAGCATGCTAAGTCTTGGCGTACAAAAGGCCCAGAGGCCCGCTTGACCTTAAGGCGAGCTAGTGACTATGCTACCTAGTCGACAATACTCAGCAATTTTGTGTAGCTAGTGAGATCGGTCCTTTCTAGGCACTCTCCAGCTAATCGACCTTCCGACGTTTGCTGGTGGTCTCCTCGAGGACTTCATCGACAGCTTCCTAGCGATCAACTCCGTCAACATTAAGGAGTCGGACACGAACCGCATCACGGATGACTTGCTCCGCCGGTTCGTGAAGAAGAGCGTGGGTAGCGTATACCTACCCTACGACCTCGTGTGCTCGTCGGTCAGCGAGGACGGCATACTGCACTTCTGCTTCTCTTCACCACGCATGGATCACTTGATCGGGGCGAGAGAGCTTCGACTCTGTGGGCCGGTACTCTCGAAGGACTTCTTCAAGCGGCTTATACAGGTGAGTCAGACCAAGGAACACTAGTTCGTCCGCAAGCATCGCTTTAGGCAAACGAAAGGTGCGATTACCACAGTCGGACGTCTCTGCGCATATACGGCCTTGCCGAGGAAGTCATTAGCAGTCAGGACACCTCTGCTTATCAAGACCACAAGAAGGAGCTGCACGACGACGATAGCTGCTACGAGTTCCACGGTCCGATGCGCTTCATCATCGTGCTGAGCCCGAAGCACGGTGCAATTGAGATGCACCGAGCCGACGAGGCGGACTGCGAGTTCTTCGACCAGTGGAGAATTTGTGAGGAGGAAAAGTAGTGAATCTGATTTTGGATCGTCTTTCCGCATACTAATCTGGTACTCACAAGCTGTGATATCTCCCTCAAGGAGCCAATAAAATTCGTATTTACTGCTTCAGCTTACTCCTCATTGCAGGTGAAAATATTGGAAAGACGCTGAATTCTGGTGTGATAGCACAAACGTCACAAATTTCTGCTAGTAGACTGGTCTTGTTTAGTTTAGCTTCGTTACTTGGTCAATTCGTCGTAAACTTCGTCCGCTAGCAGCGCGCTAGCGCCTCAATGAACGCATATTTTGCCAGACTAAATGCGACCAAATCGTGTCAGGAGTCTTTCTGGAAGTATGCGCAAGTAAAAGATGTTGCAATAGCCGAAATAAGTTGCTGAAGATTTAGATGCGACTGGAATGGACTTTGCGGGTTTCTACAACGGCCGCCATTGTAAGGCATGCGTCAGCGTCGAAGACATGATGCAGATGGGCAAGGACATGGCGGCGAAGAAGACCGGCGGCGGTGACGGAAGTAGCAGCAAGCAAGGACAAGCCGGCAGTTCCACCGCAACGGACGCGAACAACAACGAGACTCGGCGGAAGGATTGTCCTGTCGACAAGGACGAACTGGGCCGGTCTACGTGGAACCTGCTTCATACGATGGCGGCTTACTACCCCGACAAGCCGACACCTGTGGAAAAGGACGACATGAAGTCAACTCTAACAAGTTTGTCGAAGGTAAGCTTACCCCTACGGCGACTATAACTGCTTCTCTCTCCGATCCGCTTACTACTCGATCTTTCAGACCTATCCCTGCCCGCACTGCGCCGAAGACTTCCGCAAGGACATCAAGGAACATCCACCACGCCTGGAGAATCGCGAAACTCTGTCAAAGTGGATGTGCGAAATGCATAATAGAGTTAATACAAAGCTAGGGAAAGACACGTTCGATTGTACGAAGGTATTTGAGCGTTGGTATGACGGATGGAAAGACGGTTCTTGTGGATACTAGTCCTGTATTGTTCATTGTTGTGTTGTTAAGTCGTCAATAAAAAGTTCAACTTTAAGCTAAAGACGTTTCGAAGTTTTGCTTGAACGCACGAATACCTTGTCATTGCAACATCAAGTTAAAGCTAACTGTCATTCGACTGTAGGCATGATAGATGGTAACAACAATGACAGCTTCGCAATGAAGACCTGGGACGAGGTGTGCCAAGAAACACTAGAGGAGGTGCCTTTGTGTCGGGAAACCTCAGGTACTATACAGCCAGAAGGGCTACTGGCGTGTTGCTTTAGCATCCACAACCGACTTTTAGCATTGAAATCATTCGACCAAGCCAGTCTTCAAAACTACGAGGAGGAACTCTCTGTTGCCTGCCGTCAAACAGCTCTTGTTGGCAAGAAGCGAGTATGGCTGGACCAGATGTTCCTCGCAGCTCTGGTTGACGTCTTCGTTGCCTTCCTGCCATCGGATGAGAAGAAACGATCTACTCGTGAAGGTGCGCACATTGTGGAAAGTTTTTCACCCTATCCAGCTTAGGTCTTGTCGGCCTACTGACTACTGCTGGCGCTGTCACGCCGGAGTACTTCTCCGAGGACATGCATCAACCGCGAAGAATGGCAACGCGGGCGATTACGGATTTCTTGCGAAATGCCTACGTGAACCTTTCGCCAATGTCATCACCGCAAATCGATCTTCAGTAAGCAAATATACATCCCTCTTCCGGTAATTGAGAAATGTTCTTCAGGCTTAGCAACCTCACGAACTTCTCGGTGGTTCCAAGCCGTTACAAAACGGATTTCGAAGAAATTGGACCGATTGCCAGCGGAGGTTTCGGAAGCGTCTACAGAGCGAAGTCGCGCATTGACGGACAGATGTATGCCGTGAAGAAGGTCGTCCTCCGCAAACCCGATGGAAACGCCTTCCTTAAGGTGCATACTCGATAGAATTCAAGATGTAACCAGAAGCTTCAGATGCTCTCAGAGTGTCGTCATCATGCCGGCCTAAGCAACCCGCACGTTGTGCGCTACCACAACGCTTGGGTTGAAGTGGAACACGATGAAAAGCCTTGTCAGAAGAAGTACGTTGTTACCTACGCGTATTCCACTTCACAACAAGACGTCCTTAGAAGCTTCGTAGAGATCAAAGAGCTTTCGGAGGATGAGGACGACCGGAAACTTATCGAACTCCATGAGTCTAGCAGCGAGTCGTCTTCAAGCTCTGCATCCTCATCAGCCGCGCAAGGACGCTTCTGGAAAAGGCCGCATGAAGCCGAGGCCCCCAATAGCTCGTTTTCGTCCAGCGCGAGCTTCGCCAGCAAGTCGCATTCCAAAAACGGCCACCGGAATGAACGGCGAATTGTGGTTTGCAACCCCTCATCAGGCGAGCCCGAGTTCGACGTCCGACGCACCGACATAATCCGCAGAATGAGTAGGCTTCAGCAACCAGGCACGCCTGCGCTGTACATTCAAATGGAACTATGCCATACGACGCTCTCAGAGTACATGTTGCGAAGGAACCACGTGGCCGAAGGTAAGCAGCACACTCACATTCTTTTGCGCAAAAAAACCTCCTTTTAGGACCAGTTATTGACCCGGTTGTGAATGCCAGTGTAGTGGAAGGCCTTCTCTCTGCGTTGGAGTATCTTCATGCCAACCATGTCATTCACCGGTAAGCGAGTAGGCTTAGCACGTTGACTGCATGCCACCACTTTATAGGGACGTTAAGCCTGGCAACATCTTCTTCAAGAAGCACGATGGTGAAGTACGAGTGCTGCTCGGCGACTTCGGTCTTGCGTGCTTCGATACTGGCTTGGAACATTCCGACGACGATAGCTTGCTCGGTTCAGCATCTCCCCAGCATACGAACCGAACAAGGGGTATCGGGACTGCACTGTATGCTGGTACGTAGCATATCCTCTCAAAAGCGGTAATCATCCGAATTTTAGCCCCAGAGCAGATCCATTCGCGCCGCTACGACACCTCGGTATGCTACCTTTGTACTACCACTCGTCAGTCAGTCCTTTTAGGCTGGCATCTTTGGCGCCGGTATGGTCATCTTCGAGCTGTATCAGGTGTTCCGCAGCGGAACGGAGCGCGTAAAATCGTTAAACGACCTGCGCAAGTCTCAGCATGTCAGCCAGCAGCTTCGCATCGTCTGGCCCAAGCTTTCCGCACTTATCGAGAGAATGGTCCAGCAGCGCGCGGCGTTCAGGCCCACTGCGTCTCAAGCGCTTGTCGAGTTCCGCAAAGCCAACGGCACCGGTGGCACTGCGTCCCCGGAGGACGTGATCACGCTGCGGCAGCAGGTGCTAACGCTGCAGATGTGCAACGTGACGCTTCAAGCGGAGCTGGACGAGTGGAAAAAGAAGTACGAGACGCTGCGTCTTTCACTGGAACATTCGTGAACATCGAAAACATTCCTCGTATCACTGCGAGTCCCCGCGTCACTTTCGGGTTTGTTGTACACTATGCTGCGTCGTTACCGAAACTGCTCATCCCTCGGGTTCTGCTCATATTATCATGTGCTCATTGCTGGCCGGTCAATGTTTCAATGGGCATGACATATTACTGTATTCTTGCGTATACGCCCTTTGGCTCTCTGCGGCTTCCGTGTTTTGCTCAAGTGTCTAGGTGTGCGATGCTTAGTCAGCAATAAATGTGGTGGGCAGCTATACTCGGTTTTGGCGCAAAAGCGGCCGTGTTCGTCCGCCACATATTTTCTGTACATCCCGGCGACGGAGCATTGACAACAATCAACTTTTAGGTCTGCTACGCCTCCATTGACCGGCTCTCCCTACGAAAAATGGTAGGTATGCGCAGAGTGAACGTACTATTCTCCTTTTCGAATCAAATCGAATCGAATCGAATCGAAAATCACCCGTACTATTAGGACCGACCATCAAAGCTCTGCTGAAACACATTGTATTCATGTTTTCTTTAGAGTCTCGCATCGATATGGAACATCGCACGGCGTGACATCGAGATCCCGAAGAATGCGCCTACGGAACTTTTGCTCGACAAGCACGTGCAGTTCATCCTCGCATGTGGCAAGGACAAAGAGTCTTACGTAAGTACAAGATATATGCTCACGGTTGGGCACTTGCGTCTGGTTGTGTGTCGCAAAGGCAGCAATGTTTTTTTCAGGAGTACGTAATCACGGAGTACCTGCGAATGAGCGGCCTTTACTGGTGCCTAGCGTCCCTCGACGTTGCTGGCAGAGCCGACGAAGCAGACAGAGGGTTCATGCTCGACTTCATCAAGCAATGCCACAACGAGGACGGTGGTTTCGCTGCCAGTCAGCAGCACGACTCTCACATCCTGCACACGCTGTGCGCGGTCCAGGTACGTCGGTTGAGGCCGGCTATAACGTATAGATCGGCATTTCAGGTTCTTGTCATCCTGGACCGACTGGATCTCGTTGATACCGACAAGGTTGTGAAATACGTGCAAAGCCTGCAGAACGAGGACGGCAGTTTCTGCGGCGATATTGGAAGTAAGCATTCGGGGCATCAGCTGCAGTGTTTTGGATGTTCCACCCTGCAGCCCTTGTTCTGTTCCCTAATAAGAAAAGGGCTGTTCCCTAGCAAACTGTATTCCTTGAAGCAACAAAGTCGCCGTTCCAGTTCAATCCCCTGAAAACAACTCTTCCAAAGAAGAACAAGTGTTCCATGGACCTGCGATAAATTGTGGTTATTCCTGTTCTTGTTCTGTTCCCTCGGAGCCAAAAAGATGTGTTCTGTTCCAGCTATGCTCTGTACGTAATGAAAGCAAGGACAATCCAAAACGCATACATTGACCGGTTGTCATCGCGTTAAGGCGCAAATAAAATTTGCAGATGAAGTCGACACGCGGTTTTCGCTCTGTGCATTGGGGACGTTGCAGCTGCTGGGCCGGCTGGACGCGGTGAACATTCCGAAAGCTGTGGAGTACATTCTGGCTTGCTACAATTTCGACGGTGGTTTCGGAACTCGTCCAGGATCTGAAAGTCACGCGGGACAGGTAATCAAGCTTGTTGTTGATCAGTTAATGGACCCTTTGCTTAGGTGTACTGTTGCCTGGGAGCACTTGCGATTTGCGGCTGTCTGGAGCGCATTGACATGGAGCGAACGGCGGAGTGGCTTGCCGAGCGACAGTGTCCCTCCGGTGGTCTGTGCGGTTAGTTGCGTTAATAGCTACGAAAAGCTGGCTGTTCGTTTAGGCCGACCGGAAAAGCTTCCGGACGTGTGCTATTCCTGGTGGGTGCTCGCTTCACTTGCAATCCTCAACAAGCTTCACTGGATTGACAGAGTAAATCTTTGTGTTTCGCTGTCATTCCACAAGCGAGGCACTTTAGGATGCGATCGTAAAGTTCATCAAGGCGTGCCAGGACGACGAGACGGGTGGGCTTGCGGATAGACCAGGCGACATGGTCAGTTATTGTCGCATCTTATTTGCTTCACATAGCTACCATTTAGCCGGATCCATTCCACACGGTGTTCGGCTTGTCCGGTCTGAGTTTGCTTGAATACGAAGGACTCGAGCCAGTCGATCCCGTCTTTTGCATGACGAAGAAACGTCTGGGAAAGCTCTCGTTCTTGTAACTGTGCAAATTTCATTCGTTGCTTCACTGTTCCTTGGTTACACGTAGTAAACGTTTTTAACGTTAAATTAACGTTTGGATCTATGTTTTAAGTCAGCGTAAGGTAATAACAATGCATTAGTCACCTTCGTCTAAAAGGCTCTCATGATACTAAAAGCGTCCGATCGTGCAGCAAGGATGCGTAGCCTGACCCCGTGCACCACCATTTTTGCCTGCCTCCCTTGGACAGCAGCCGCTCCGAAATGGCTTTTTGATACCAAACAAAACAATGCTTTCACACAAGTGTTGTTTGGTACGTAAACCTACGTAAAGCGCGTAAAATTAAGCCTAATCAGAGTAAACCATGATCGAATCCTAGCAGCGACGCCCATTTTACGCTGTTAAAAGTTTTAGGGAACAGCTATGGCATTGAATTACCCGGGAAGAGGTAAATCAAGGACCAGGAAGTACCATCTCCTAAGGTACTACGGCCTAATGCGTATACGAAACTCTTGGAACTATATGTATGCATGCACTGTATGCACTACAAAACGCACTGTATGTATGCATGCTTCCAGCTTGGCAAGCTGCGTACATTTTCCTAATTGTACCGTCCGCAAATTCCTTCATTCCATTCCTTGAAATGAAAATGAAACTCGATGGTGATATCGGTACCGGTCACCAAGTTGCTTGTAGCCTTTTGGCTGGCAAACCACCCCGCTTTCTTGGGAGAAACGGCGTCCTTCCCCTTTGTGCTCCGGTTGTGAAATCGGTTCGTTGCACGAGGAGTGGGTACGTATGCCTTTGCGTGAACGCGCAGCAGCTAGGTCACAAGCGTTAAGGTTACCGAATGACGGAACAGGCAGTCGGCTGGCCGTTGCGTTGCGAAAGCGCGGTGTTTTCGGTATAACGCATTTTGCCTTATCACTTTCGCTAGTTTCAAATCCTGCTAACATGCGTGAAGTACATAACCGGTCTACTTTTTCAGCCTTCTGTATTTAGGTAATCTCCCTTCACTTAGGTCTCAGTTTCTTTTACTATGTCTGCTGAGGTGATGGACCCTCAGGAGCGAGGGGACCGTATCATGTGTGAGATAGACGCATTGGTAAGCAAGAGTTACCGCCTTGCTCCTGATAACAATTTCAGACGAAGCTCGACACCAGCACATTTCCACTACCAGGATTCACCACCAAAGATCGGGAACCGTACGTAGCAGCAAGCTGCTTCATACTTAAAGGGCTGCCTCTAGGAACTACCAAATGGGCAGCAACCGTTTCTCGAGGGCCGGCATGGCGCTTTACGAGTACCAAAAGCATCGTGGACTCTTGGAGAGCCAGAAGAAGAAGCAAAGCGAACGCACGGGAGAATCTCGCACGGACAACTCCAACACAGACGGAAGCAAGCGCCGCGTAAACCACGCAACGGTTGCCTGAGTTCTCAAACTTTTATTCAAGGTGTAACTTTAGCAGAGGCAGGCACACATGCGTCTTCCCTGGTGAGACCATTCCCACAGCGTTCACAGTCGACGTACAGTCGTGACGCTCGTGGGCGGGTTCCGGAAATGCGAGGCGCTCGGTTTCACTGCGCGCGACCTACCCTCAGCGGGCGGTACTTCGGTAAGCCCTCTACGCAGTCGACTCAATTCGGACCGGATGTTTCAGACGATAAGATAACCGTCAGGAATTGTTCACCGGATCACGAGCTAGTGCGATCTTCCATGCCGAGCCTGCCTCTAGTGCGGCATACGAAAGTCGCCGCCGGCCATCGACCAATCCCAGTGCTATGCTGTCAAAGCAGACTCCGCAGGAGCGAAGTGTTACCGCTAAATTGTCCAGCTATAACCCTTACGACAACTGGAGCTCGGGTAAGATTCGACTGAATCTTTCGGTTGACTTACTAACCCAGCGTTCTAGGGAATGCACCGCCCTTGTCGTTTGACTGGTTCGGTCCGAGGACCGCGGACGCTGACTCGCAGCCGCCGACATCCTCTTCTCCAGACCCCACAAGTGCAGCATCGTACTTCGACCAGGTCGTGGTGGGAAACGTTTCGGAAAAAGGCCCTGCAGCGGAAGTTTCAGCAAAGTCAGATGATTCGCGTCAGTCGTCCGGTTGTTTTCAGTTTTCCTGAGTTTTGCTTTAGATATCGAAGCCAGCGTTAGTTCGCCTGCACTCTCCTCGCGTATCAGTCGACCACGACGGAGTCGGCGGCAAGTACGTCGGACGATGGTCACATCTCCCATGCTTCTGCCGAGCATGCCAATTTCAGCGACATCTCGCGTAGGTCCTATGGCTGATGATGCTGTACAGTGTGGAGATATGGATCACTGCCTCTTTAGACCATCTGCTCCAACCACTTCCTGATCGTAGCGACCCTTACCGACAGCGGCGTGCACCGAACGTTTCGGTTGAAAACCGCTTTCGTACTACATCGAAGTTCCAGTGCAACACTAAGTGTGACCCTCCAAGGGATGACAGGGTCACTTCAGCTACACTTATGGCTCACCATCGCAGATATCCGCCGCGTAAGTTAAACTTTTAATATATAAAACCTTTGAGTAACGTCTTGAAGTATCCAAGGTTTAGCTATGCCTTACAACCCATATTTGGCACGGAACGCATTGGGAGGCCGTCTCGGTGCGTCACGCTATCGCTGCCGCGGAGCAAACGCCAACGAGTCGCAGCAGCGTGCGGCTGCATACTATCCAAAGTCTATCCGCTTTGCCGGTGAGATGCGTAAGTCAATATTTTTCCAACATGTTTGACTGTCACTGATTTAGCGTCCGCTGCGCATGGTCCAACCGCCGTATCGGAAGGTCCAGTTCTTACCCTGCGCTCAAATCGCTTCAGTTGTGCACAACGCCCACGCGCAATCCCGAAGCTGGCACAAATTGCAAACGCTGGATTTAATTACCGCCACATGGGTTCGAAGACTACTTCCCCTCAAGGATCTTCTGGTAATTATCTTGGTTTGTATCTTAAGCATAGTGCGTGTTTTAGAGCAGTCGCTTTCGTTGTTCCGCGCTAGCACACCGCCATGCCTTAAGAAGACCCCTTTGCATGCCCCGAAAGAGCACTACGCCCTTGCGGCAATCAAAGTATCGGAGTTGAATCGTCAAGCTTCGGAGAAGAGCGGTGACGATGACAGCGACGTCGTCATCATCGAAGAGTCCGAGAATGGAGACGTTGATTTGCGAGTGATGAATACCGGCGTTGAGGTATGTCTTAGGCCGTATGGGTAAGCAGCGACTGCTTGCTTGATTTCAGCTCGGTAGTGGCGCTCTGCAGACGCGCGGAAATAATGATAGCGAGAAGGTGCCGCCGACAAGATGGGACACCTGCAGATCGGTAGGTGGCAACTATGTTTTCCTGTCAAATGGGTTTATCGGTGCAGGCGCTCGCTCAAGCTAGCACGAACAGGAAGCGCGGTCACGAACACTTGGAAGAGGTCTACCTGAGTAGCGACGACGAAAAAGCTAAAGCTTCCAGCCAGCCGACCGGGTGGAAGGGGACCTATGTGCGCCATCCTCCTAAGGTTAGCTTGTCGGAACGAAATGTCGAAAAGTTCAAGTGATTTCAGTACGCCAAAAACGCTCTGCGCCACAAGTTGGAAGCTCAACGTCCATCAAGAATGATGCTGCTATTCGAGAGACAGAACGGACTCACCGACGAGGCGCTCCTTGAAGACGCCAACTTGCATCTTCAGACGATGCTCGAGAGCGCCCACAGCTCGGATCCGTCGGTACAAAAGATCCATAACGAGGAGCTGCATGCATTGAAGCACGCATTGAAGGTCCTGCAGCTACGCATCGACAACAACCCCAGTGATCGTCGCATGCCAATCGAGCGTCTTGGTTTGCAGTGGAAGGTATGTGGACGGCCGTTGACCATGTCATACAGGTGCTTTAGAAGGTTCTTCAGTCGCTGGAGGAGTGGTTCGAGAACGAGTCCCGTATCAGAATGGACATTGAAATGCAGCTCCTTCTCCGACGCCTTTCGGACTTCTTCGGTAGTCATCCTGAGATTTGCTTCTCTTCGGACAATCGGCATAACGCCCAGAAGCCGAACGCTGCTGGAGCAGGTTCCGCCGATCGCTAGTGGTGATTCTGGGTGTCAAGGAGTAGTCGCTTTGTTTTGCTCTTATGCTCATCACTTTTATCATGCCACTCATCATGGCCTATCTCCTTGTATCTGCCTCACAAATGTTTCCATCCATCCTCACCTCACCATGCTCCTTGCTCTTGGTTGGGTCTTCGTAACTAGTCGGCCAGTCAGGTCCTCGTTTCTTCAACTTTTTATCTTCAGTGTACATCTCTAGTTTGCAACTTAGAAGTGTTCTTCCGAGTTGCATCGTTTTACAGTTTCATTTCTCGTTTCCTCTTAAGCGTGTTAGTACGCTCATGTGCGGTTTAGTTTTACGTTCATAGCGCCAATAAACACGGTTGGCCGAAGAGTGTATGCAGCTTTTTTAATCGTTCATGTAGAACGTAACCGGTCAGGATTAACGTTTTACCCGGCACCATGAGCGTGCACTGCAATGCTATCCTCATGCCCGCGAATGAACTCAAAGGGCGTGAGAATATGTACGCAGTTGTATGAACCTCGGAATTTCGCATAGGTAGACCACGAGTCGCACTTTGCTAATAGCTCTCGGGCACGTAGGGAACTCCCGACTCTAGGACTCCGTGATTTATTACACAAACCCACGCACTTTTTCTTTGAAGTATAACTTGCCGTGCTTTCGACCACACAAGACACTTGTTTGGTGCAAGCAAGTCAGATGAAGTATTCAGAGCTCAAAGTGGCCTATACTTGGTGATGCTGTTCTACCTCGTCCTGTTTTCTTTATTGCCGATCCATTTTAATCAAAAATAAATCCTAGCAGAATAAGACGGGTTATCTGGCGGCAGAAGCAGCCAAGGTTGGCCTCTGCTGCACTACTCGTGTGGTCGAAAAGGAGCTAGTGTCGATTGACTTGCCCCATGCCAGACCGTAGAACCTGCAGTATTGTCGACGAAGGTGCCTACTAAAGTGCACATTTATGTTTTGGCCTACGCTTGTTATAAGCAGACATTTGACTTGTTCGAAAAACTTCTACTTCTACTTCTACTTCTACACTGCAGAAGTCAAGGCTTTTCCTACTTCTACTTCTACACAGCAGAAGTCAAAACTTCTACTTCTACTTCTACGGCTACACTGCAGAAGTCAAGGCTTCTACTTCTACTTCTACTTCTACACAGCAGAAGTCAAAACTTCTACTTCTACTTCGACTTCTACACTGTCGAAGCCAGAAACTTCTACATTTGCTTCTACTTCTACACGAAACTTCTACATTTGAACGAAATTTGAACTTAAACTGGGTTCTTTTACGAAAATTTCGTTAAGCGAACAATGGACGATCAGACTTCTACATCTACTTCTACACCGTAGTGCTCACAACTTCTACTCCTACTTCTACTTCTACATCTTGCCGTCGAAAACTTCTACATCTACATTAACTTTTACGCTGTTAGGAGAAAACGCTTCTACTTCTACACAACTTCTACACCAAAAAATGTAGAAGTAGAAGTAGATGTAGAAGTAAAAGTAGAAGTACACGTAGAAGTCAAATGTCTGGTTATAAGGCAAGCTATACCTCGTGAAAAGCAGGCATACCGATCCGCAGAGGCACAACAGATCGATGATATACGGAAAAGCGGTCAAAAGTACAACTGGTAAGCTCCCGACGAGATAAACGAACACGTACTCAACGGCCATTAACAAGTGGGCCGCGAATCCGAGCATTGCGTACACTGAAACAACGGGATAGCATCAATCCACATGACAACTGTGGGCACGTATCTCAGGCAGGCTTTACTTACACAGTAGTCGGTAGTCTTCCTTGTGCTCACGCTTGTGCTTCGCACTCATTTTTCGAAACGCATAGAACGTTCGGTACTCGAGAAAGCAACTCACTGTGCACGTCAGTAGGCTGGTCGCCGTTGCTATCATGCCGTTTGCCTAAGAATCAGCAGGCATAGGGTTGATCAACCGTACAGCCGGAACGTACCAAGCTAAGACTTTTGTTTAGGTTAAACATGCCATATCCGCCCATGACATTATCGACAATCTTGACGTCGAAGGTGAGACGAATGACGGCGCAAAGAAGGGGCAGTGAGAAGATGGTAACTATTACAACTTTGAAGCATACGCCATCCCAAATCTAGAAAGCCGAATTCGAAAAACTAATACTCACCGGACTGACCTTTGAGTGGGCCGTAGGGCGAATCATTATGGTGTACCGGTTGAACGCGATAGCGCAATGAGCAATGAACTGATAGTAACTGAAGTACCCACTGAAGAAGTAAGTGAGAGCGCCTTCGAAGGAAGAAGGACGATAGTCGAAAGGAACCAGGCCGTACGGTGCCAGGCGCTGCATGTACAATGCCTAGAAGAGCACTAGTTTCGCAGAGTCTACTTGGATTGCGTGGCTGCTGTGTTGACTGCGTACTCACCGTGAAATAGTTACCCACGTCGGCCATGGTCTGCAACAAGTACAGAACGAAGAACGCACTCGAGAGAGCTGCGTCTTTACGGATCATCCTAACGAGGATGAAGTACCCGACGCTTACGTGAAAGGCCAGGAAGACGAGCTCAATTGGGAGGCTGATGGCAAGTATCAACGGGAACATTTCGTAAGTGGTGAAACTTCTCAGTCAGCGCTTCGAGCTGGTTCCGGTTTGCTTGTTTTTTTTTCTCGAATACTGCCCTCCTAATTACGCTGTCATCGTCGAGCTTGCCGCCACTAAACTCGATTATTCACGTGAGCATGAGACATTCACTGAGTCAATCGTAAACTTTATAAAACCAGGTACAATTAGGTAGGCGTTAGGAAGGAAAACGGACGATGAGGAAAACATGTGCCAAATTGAACTACGAAAAGGAAGTTAGGTCTATGGTATTAGCCGATAGCCATTGGATATATTAGCTTCCGGAACGGGGAATGGCCGTCGGACCAAAGCAAATTGTAGTAGGTACTGTGTGGCCACCCGCTGAAACTTTAAGTCGGTGAGAAACTTACTACTTGCATAGTCCCATGTAAATGCGTACTTTAAAGCCCCGAAGTGTGGGAACGCAACATGTAGCTGAAATATTAGAAGGACAAGCGATATCGGTGTTCGGTTTTGCCGAACACGACTATAATTTTCGCATAACGTCCGGTCTTCGAGTGCGCCTATAAGCGTTTAGGCTTGCGATGGCCTACTAGGTCATGGGTTTCAAAACAATGGCAGCAGGAATTGACGAGGCCTTGTGCGTTGACGAAATCAGGATGGTATCCATCTTTGCGCATGCTCCAGAAATCCTTACGTCTCTTGTGTGATTGCTCCCCTGTCTGCAGTCTGCACTGAATTGAAGAATTGAAAATCGAGTAAAAAATTAAAAGAAAGATCGTTGGAGCACTTCGCTCTTGGACAAATGATATCCATATGCTCTCAGGGAACAGTGCGCCGCGTTTTCTTTGATGAAGTGCTCTAATAGTTCACTCGAAACCGAGGTTCAAGTGCAATGGACAGCAGTCCATTCAGTGCAGTTAAGCTTGACCAGGCACGCGCAGACGTAACATGCGTAGCCTGTCAATGTCAAGGCACACTAGGGGTATTCGCAAAACAGCAAGCTGATCTTCGACAGAAGCGGTGTCCGAAGTCAACAAGATACCCGGCTTTATTTCATCCGTCGCGTATTTACACCGGTACAGGTTCAAGGAACTGAATTATTGCATTTTAGTGCTTAGCGCAGATTTGCTCATTGCGTAGTCGTATTCCCTGCGACAGTGAATATATCGAAGGCCATCTGAAGCAAGGCAAGTAAGAACTTGACGACCTTCATCCAACAGCCGCAGTGGCAAGAGCATGCACTTACCAGTATAAGTACTCGGTAGGACGCAGCGCACGGCTGTCTCGGATTCGAATGTGAAGTGGAAAACATTGGTCGTCTAAAGGCAACCGTTCGACGTACCCCCGTCAAAGCAATTAGATACCGGATATTAGATATTTACAAGAACAGGGCCTGGATTACCTCAAGTTTATCCGTCCTTGTGTTGCGCGTCTGACATGTGACGAGCGTTTGCATAGCTCGGTCATGCGTGTAGCAGACCTAAAGGGAAGATGATTTTACTGGGATACTCGAGGGGAGTGCTACCTGACTGCTGATGTAAAGCAGGTCGCCGACGCTAACGGATCGAGGGTAAAGAGCATTCGTTGCGGACGTGCACTTGACCGGTTGATCGCTAAAAGTGATGCCTGCAGCGGTTCAAGTGCACTAGCCATGCAGGCTATGTTCCTAATAGAGATCGACATTGACCACCCGTACCGTACACCGTACCGTACTGGACCCCCCCCCCCCCCGTACCGTACAGCCGTACCGTACAGAAAGTACGGCCCGTACCCGTACCCGTACTGCAGTCAAAAATTCGCCCCAATTTCGCTATCATCCAACAAAAAAGGATAAAAACGACATGCTTATGGGCAACAGCTAGCATATGGCTGGTATTAGTAATCGAAACTGGGCCTTTTTCGTTCATAAAACTTTGATATTTCTTCCATTTTTTCTTAAAAATTTTCAAATTTTCTTCAGATTTTCGTCACTAAAGGGCCCCCCTTACCAAAAAGTACGGGTACGGGTACGGCCCGTATTTTGGGACCCCCCCCCCCCCCCCCCNGTCGTCTAAAGGCAACCATTCGACTAACCCACAACAAAGCAGTGAGGTATCAGCTGTTTACGAGGACAGTGCCTGGATTACCTCAAGTTTATTCGTCCTTGTGTTGCGCGCCTGACAAGTGACGAGCGTTTGCATAGCTCGGTCATGCGTGTAGCAGACCTAAAGGGAAGCTGATTTTACTGGGATACTCGAGGGGAATGCTACCTGACTGCTGATGTAAAGCAGGTCGCCGACGCTAACGGATCGAGGGTAAAGCGCATTCGTTGCGGACGTGCACTTGACTGGTTGATCGCTAAAAGTGATGCCTACAGCGGTTCAAGTGCACTAGCCATGCAGGCTACGTTCCTAACGGTATGCGAATGAACTTACGCAAATACGGCCGCGTTAGACCACGCTGTCTCGTAGGCAGCGCGCAGAAGGAAGCCGCCATGGATCTTCCCGTGGCAGTTCGTCTCTGTTGGCATGCAGATGAGAAAGTTGTCCATTTTTGCCCCTTCCATGAGCACGTGACCGACCGGGATGCGGGAGTAGTCGTTCGCCAGCGTCAGCGGGTCGACAACCTTGAATTCGAGCTGTCGCAGCAGGCCGAGCTCTTCAGGCGTGGGCAGCACTCTGCTCACGGAAATACTGTCCCGCTGTATGCGGAGGTCTTTCGCGCCTAGAGAATGCTTAGAAGCGCTTGCACGAAAGCTTCGCCTACGTTCACCCATATCGAACAGCCTTCTGTCCTCGTCGTTGAGCAGCTTAAGGGCAACGTTGGGTGCGGCCTTGAGCTCGGGAGTGACGGCTACCATGATGAACTTCGCACTCATCTGATGCCTGAAATGGGAACCCAGAATAGCAACGACTGCACTTAGTAATCTGGAGGCTATGAACATCACTGACCTCGGAATCATATTGGCGTCGTTCTGGCTGACGTCGATTGTGAGCTCCATGGAAGACTTGCCCATCCAGGAGACGTAGCCGTGCATCACGACGTCTTGATCGTCTCGAAATTCTGCGCCGGGGACGACGTCTAAAATCGTCGGACTGTAACGTAGCTTAAGCCTATTCCACAATTCCACATACCCATTCTGTCGATCCGAGCCGTCACGATTCCCATTGTGTGATGACCGGGTGTGCCCATCGGGACACTGGGATCCTGATTGTGCTTGTAGCCGATCCATGCTAAACAGGAGAGTAGGTGGGAGTCAACAGCGTTAGAGCCTAGAAACGTACTCGCCAAGACGTCCATCTCTTCGATGACCATCCCAAAGCGGCACCGATTGCGCGGACTGCGATACATCTTCCAACAGTCGGGACGCGAAGCAAGTGGGATGATCGCGGTGTCTGCGCCAACAGATGTATCGTGCACGCGAGTTTGATCAAACTCGATTCTACGATACAAGGCATTGACGGCACCGAACGCATTGTCACAAACCTGGGATACTTGTAGACGTTTTCGGCGTGAGTGAGAAGGACTTCCCGAGTATCACGAATCGCGGGAAACGGCGAAGTGTACGGTTCTGGCTTGAGCATGGCGCTGGCTGCTGCCGATCGTGTCTTGAGCTTGGACGACGTGTTTGAGGCAAGCATGCTAGTTGCACGACGAGAAGCCACGCGGAGACGAAGTGGCCGCACAAGGGATGAGGACTTCATTCTGAAAAAGGTACGACGTAAATCCGTCGTAAGGTTTTTGTGTCCATTACACGAAGCCCTAAGTAGCACTGCACGACGGTGCACAGATGGAGAGTGTGGTACGGTATTCGCACATTCATCCTTTTGTACATTGCGCTTGCGTCCCTCGCGATCACCCGCAGCGGTTTTTCTTCACATAAAGCCCATGCGAATCGCGTCAGACCAAATGGAGCAGAGGTACAAGCTTGCATAAGTGCATGTCCTTTATTGCATGAAGAAACAAACGATCGTTTCACGTCACACCGTTGTCAAACTCGAAAAGGGCAAGTCGATAACGTGCTTATGGAGCTGCTACTCGGATGCAAAAGACGTTATGAGGGCAAGTCAAAGAACGCTTTCGCTGACACTGAAAGGGCAACGAAACCGCTGGAAATAGTTGTCGATGAATGATCCCACTGACCCTATCTGTCCTAGGAAGAGGGAGACGGGAGAAAACTGAGCTTGCTCATGCCATTCGCTACACATTGTTGCATACATACGCTCGAAAATACACAGGTAAGACTAAGGTGTGTCGAAACGGTAATGCGCGTCAGGCGCATGGAGTGACAATGGCTATCTGACAATGATGGAAAACAACCACCAAACACTAAACGCCTGGGAGCAGATTCTTGAGTTTGCGCCCGCTCGGTGCCCACCGTACCATTAGCACAGAGAAGGCTCCCCTAGTTAAACCACCCGGAAACAAGCCACTGCGAGCGTAAATTTGCATGGACATTCAACCCGAGTCAGCTCAATAAATAGGCGCCAAATGGCTGTCCATCCGGTACATTCTACATTCGCTTTCCCGCTACGATGCCGTCTAAGGCTGCGTCCAGGAGCGACTACAACTCCTCCCGCTCCGGTCCGTCGTCCGCCTCGCGAAGTGGCTCCGGTGCGGCCACGTTCGGACACGGTACCTTCGGTAGCACCACCGGCTCCAATCGTCAAGTCACTATGGGAGGCCCGAAAGTGGAGCGCGTCTACTATCGCCGCATCGAGCCGCCTAAGGACGAGACCAGCGAGAAGGCGAGCGTGACTGAAGCCCTGCAACAGCGACGTGTGCGTGCGGAGCCCATCCCCGAAGAACTCTTGGAGCAAGCGACGCTGCTGCCCGCCTCCGATAGTGATAAGGCAGAGGACGTGCAAACTCCGTTGGATGATGTATGTTGCTATCTTTCTTATCCGGGGCTAACCGAGCGCTTTTAGATGTCCGAAATATCGGAACCGACCATGGTCGAGGAGTCGCCGATGTGGCACTATTACCGCATTTCGAAGTGGTGCATCCGCACTCTTGCGCGCATCAACGCGTCCCTGTTCGTGGTCAACGCCATCATCACGCTAGCCGTCATCGGTCTCGCCGCATACGCCATATATCTTTCGGTGAAGGTGAGAAACGCCGTGCTTGTTGACACGTGCTAACCATTTCATATTAGGTGCACAACTTCGAGTCGCTGGACCGCCCTTGCTACTGGGAGTGGAGCGACTGGTCGGAGTGTTCGAAAACCTGCCATGACGGCGACGAAGACCATTACCCGACGAAGACCCGTCACGTCCTCAAGAATACGATCGTGCAGCCTAACGGGGACGGCTTCATGCCGTGCCCTGCAGGCCTGGAGAGCGCTACTGAATGGGCGTACTGCAATACGTATCGGTAAGGCGCAGTTTGTCGTTCGCGTCCAGAAACGAGCTAGTTACAGCTGCCCGATCAAAATGAGCAGTATCGACTGGGGCAGCTGCTTCTACAACGGTTTCCACCACGTCAAGATGCGCAACTTCACCAAGGGCAACTACCTCGTGGAAATCGACACCGACGACGCCGTAACGAATTGCAACCACACCGGTGGCGACTCTTAAGAGAATTCCCGTGTTGTGTCGTTAATTGTTGCTTATGATTCCTTCGTTAAATTATGTGTAGCAGTTTCCGTTCACTGTTTGCCGGAGTGCTCAAGCTGGACCCGTGTGAGATGCGGGTTGCAACACTGGGATGGTTCCGCAGCTAGTTGGTTTACAAAGCTGCAAGCAAAGTTGGGTGCATTCTACCATCCAACTGCTCCAACAACCCAGGAAGGGTTTAATGAGTTATCGTGATTGTTACTAACGGACGCATATGCTTGACAAGTAAAAGGTGAGAGCTTTAGGCTTACCTAAGCCAGGAATCACGAATCCCCTCTTGCGATTCAGCCGTGACTCGGTTTTAGTCAGCATCCAGTAACACGTGAAATGATTCATTCCCTTTGTCCAGAAAGACACCCGTCGCTTACATCAACGGTATGCTTTGTCCGCATCGAATGCTCGAGTTACAATAGCATCCCAACCGATCCTATCGGGTTGCTGGCTTTAGTGCAGACGACGCTGTTTATGCGAGTGGCGTGATTCAGCAATCAACTAAATGTTTCCAAACAACTCCTCCTTTGGAATGGATCCTAGAACCGCCACTGCAACAGGCGCATGACTCATGTTTGGAATGATCCGTGGGCCCACGCAGTGACTCTACCTTCAGTTTCCAATCAGATGCGCGATTAGCCTCAGGTCAACCCGTTCATTCTTCGTGGGCGATTTTCGCGCAACTCATGCCAGTAATTCCTGGTAGGGCTTGATTTAGACAATGGGTAGTCCAGTTCCTTCAAAGTACTTGCCCGTCGAGAAACACTCGTTTACTGCAAAGGGAACGTCGATTGTGATAAGAGCCCGTACGTCCACGAGGACCGAAAGAATCCGACTTCCTCCAAGATACGACGTGCAGGTGTTGCCCGATGGAAAGTCGCACAAGTGCGAGGTGTTAGGAGAAGGTGGATTTGGCCTAGTCATGTAGGTTTATGTGGGCTCACTTCGCTGCTGACCCTTTGTTCAGACTGGCAAAGGACAACTGCAATCGCAATCAGCGGGTCGCCATCAAGAAGGTGCTCAATCCGTTCGGCACTGTAAATACGGCGAAACACCATTTTCGGGAGCTTGCGATCATGAGGAACGTTGACCACACAAATGTAAGTTGTCTACAGTTTCGCCAATACGGGCAAACTGGTTCAACGCATGAGTCGCTTTTTAGCTGATGAAAGCTCAGGAAATGTTCACGACGCAGTCCTCGCTTAAGTGCTTCCGCAATTTCTACATCGTCATGGAAAAGATGGACTGCAGCCTGCGCGACGTCGTCAACGCGATTGGGACAATGTCGGTGGACGGCACGAAGTATAAACTGAGCCACGAGCAAGTGTCCTTCCTGGCGTACCAGACGCTGTGTGGGCTGCAGTATCTAAACCGCATGGGAATTATTCACCGAGTGTGTTTTTGGACGCTCTCCCAGTTTAAACGCTCGCCTTCAGGACCTCAAACCGGAGAACATGCTGGTGGACGAAGAAAACATGAAGCTCAAAATCTCAGACTTCGGCAAAGGCCTCGGTCTGCGAGGTCCACTCAAGGACAAGCTTACGTGCAGCGCTTATACTCCGTACTACGCTGCGCCTGAGCAGATCCTCGACATGATTTACGTGCACAACAGTACGTCCCGCTGCTTACCGGGGTTTGTCTATCTGCCCCGTTTTGGATGAGAAGATGGCTGTGGACATGTGGTCAATCGGCATCATCATCGCGGAGCTCTTCAAAGGCGAGCTTCTCTGCCAACACAAGCGACACGATCTGCAGTGGCAAGCGATCGTCGAGAAGTTTGGCATTCCCGGACCGAAATTCATGGCTCGCCTTCCAGAAGCAAAGCAAAGCTTGTTAAAGGTTTCACAGATGCTCTACTATGGGCCGCGGCCGTGGAGCCATTCGACCATGCTTCCTGACCGCGATGATGAGCCAGTTTCAGACGATGACCGACACTCAAGTAGGTCCGTAGTCACATAGCCGAGTATTGTGCGTTTGTTTTAGCGGACAACCTGCGCGACCTGGTCTCCAAGTTACTCGTTGTTGATCTGGACCGACGCATGACCGTAGGGCAGGCGCTTCGACATCCATACGTAATAAAATGGTCGGCCGTGGGGCTGAGAGCATTCTCATCGATGTACACTTTCAGGTATAGAACGGAAGAAGCAGATGCGCAGCCTAGCGCAGCGTATGATGCTTCGTACGAAGACGGAATCAACACGGTCGAGGGCTGGAAGGGTAAGCTCGGCGTAGGAGTCCCGACAATACGCATGCGTTTAAGAAGTGATCTTCTCTCTTCTCAATAAGCACATCGTCGACCGCCCAACAACTAGCGGCAGCGCATCTGGTATGCCTTTGAAGAACCATTCGCTCCAACAAAGTTAAGACGGTTTTTATTGAGGTTCCAGGTACTTATTCTATGCCTTACTCACCTCCGCTCACACCGCCGCAGCAGAATTTCGTCGACTATACGTCGCGAATGGTTCCGGGCGCTGCCGCAGAGATGCCTCAGTTGGCCGCTCAGCTCCCAGCAGCATCATGGATGCATCCATCGTGGATGGCGGTTTCACAGTTCCTACAGGGCATTTTTCCCAGCTTGCCTTCCTGGTCAGGTCGCACCGACTATGGGCCTGGTTAGCCGCCTCATCGTTGTCGTTCCGTGTTCCACAAACGATGTACATATTTTCGTGAATAAAACCGTGCTTAGCCTAGGCCTTTTGGTGCCATCAAATTGACTTGTCTGCGAAGCTTTTAGTTTAGATTTTAACACAAGTGTGCCGTGGCGTAATCTGCGATAAGCTTCTTTTTTCCAATCAAATTCAGAAAGAGTACGCGTGGCTAAATTACGTATGTACAAGAAATAGAACGCTCGCTGAGCTAAATACACTGGACTGGGTGGCGATCCGAAATAGGCAGCATTGGTGGTGGTTGTGTGACGCTCTAACTGCGCGTAAACACTCTTGATGCAGCTTACGGGGACGAGTATTGGAAGATCAAAGTAATCTTGTCTTTGGCGGCTGATCTATGCTTGCGTCATCCAGCCACTATCAGTGGAAGCTCGTTGCCAACGTGGTTCTTGAAGAGCGCCTGGCGGAACAACGGAGAGTCTTGATCGGACACCGGGTTGCGAGGCTTGAAGGGCCCATTCAGAGCGAACTTGTGCCGGCCCACCACTTCGTTGTCCGGTACGGCGCAGCAGAAGTCGCGTATGAAGTCGTCGGTGCATCCGGCCGCGCTGCAGCAGTTGTACACGAGTCCTAAACAGGCATTACTACCTTCGAGAAGCAGAACGATTCACATTTCTGTCACTATGAGCAAACGGAATCATTACCGCCACGGAATTGGCGTATCTCGCTGTCGGTCGGCATGCACGGAGATTGGCACACGCTGAACGTGTGCCGGACCAGCTGGACGCCGCATAGCCGATGACGTTCTCTTTCAGCATCCGCAGTTAGCGCAAACGCAACAATCGCAACCACGAACAGTAGAGGATTCTTCAAACGAGAGGTCATGCCTGCCGGGTTATTACGTTGGTTTCTTAGAGTCCTGGAGTCCCTGAAATCTGCACGCTAGTGTTAAAAGCTCGCAGTACGAAAACGAAAGTCGAGAAAACGATCAAGATATGGGCATCACTCGCTTGTGAGGAACATGGGGAAAATGGATACGTATAGGAAGTGCCGTAAAAGTCGTCTTTTGTTCGTCTTTCACAACGTTTTAGGCCAATGCCGCTTCAGTAGGGTCGCGTTGCTGCTACTTAGTCACAGCCTACTGCAATGCTTTTGGTCATACCCAGAAAGTACTCAAAACTCATCGTTCGACTAATGCCTCGACAGGGCGTAAAGAGCAACCGTTTTATGCTAAGAAGTTCGAGAAGATCGTCGAAAATGGGCGGTGCATGAGTGCCGCGAAAGCCTATAAGCTTATGCTGAGCCTGTTAAGCGGCTCTGCGCGGCATCTGGTGCGACTACACGTCTATCCGCGCCTCGAAGATGGACAGAAATAGCCGCCGGGACCGTAATCATCGCCGAAAGGCAACAATCGAAAAAAATCCCGACTTGCCTGAAGGCACGATTGTTCTTTCAACTGAAAGACATAGGTCATTTAAATTTTCGAAGGCGAGCGAGCGAAAGAGGTACCAAAATCGGTGTTCTTTAGCGAACTGGCGAAGAACACTTGCTGGCTGAACTATTGCAGGTAGCGGTTGCTCCTGCTTTTGACTAGCCTTTTAAGACTGATGCATAGTACTGGAGACCACGGATTACGTAATTTTATTGACACAAATATGGAGCCGAATCCGTGTTCTAGTTTCCAAACCGAGTCCGAGTGTCAAGTCCAAGTCCCCTGAAATTACCGTGTGCTGAGGCCGAGTTTCACTGTTTTGAGCGGCGACTACGCAACAATGGTCGGCGTATGCAGACAGACCTTACTTAATTTAATCCATTTATCGTAGATATGCCTTGTGGAGTAAAAGTTCTTCTGGAAATTTTGCTTGGGTATTTCGCCGCATCCTTTAGCGAATCCATTAGACCGCAGCCTTAAGCCGGAAATCTGTACGGTGGTATAGTGTAGTGTGGTGGTCTGCCTTTGGTGGACAGCGAAACGACAGATTAAACGCTTACTTCGGATATTGCTTAGTCCCACCAGAACGACTACACGATTTTTACGTGCTTTTTCTGCTTTTTGCAGGCCAACGCTCTTCATACACGCTGGAGCAGCTCGTAGTTCTGGTGTTTTGGCAATTTACGAGAAATCTGAAGCGGCTTATCACGACGATTGTACTTGTCGCAGCGAAGACGGACCAACAGGATGAGTGTCCTTTCCCATCCACAACTTTCTGAGGTCCATGTTTTTGCCGTTTTAGGCGTCGAAAACAACAGAACAGAAGTTGGGAACGCTGTTTGGCTCTCGTTGGCCAGCCACCAAAAGTCGGTCGTCATTCCCGTTTGCGTACAAACCGCTGTTTGTGAGCCTCGTTTTAAGGAAAGCAGGAAGTATATACAGTCAGGGCACGTAGGATAAATCAGTCAAAGCGAGTCAAATTGCCTGGGTGCATAAGCATGCTGAGTGATGAACTGCAGAGACGCATTGAATATGACACGCTACGGTACTGATGATTGCGCTTCAAGCAATTACTGCCGCATATCGAAGACTACTTGAAGTGGAAAAGGAAACAGCACACAAGAATTTGAGATTTGCGTTGCAATACCTCAAAATGTTTCATGTCCGAAGGTAGCAAAAGCACTGGCATGAACCAAGCCAACTTCAGCATGCTTTAAGACGGGCTGAAGCAGATCAACCAGCAGGGACGTCGCAACAACTACTTCAGTGTATGTGCTTGCAAACGCACTGCATTACCAACAACCTACTGGTGTCAAATCCTTGACCTTCGTACTCGTCTAGGATCCTTGCTCGGTGGAGTGTTCACCCATTTTGCGGATGAAGCATCCAGGGGTTGTGGCTGCTAGGGTAGGTTTTGCTAACTGGACTCGCAATCCTTCCTTCAGGGTATTCAGATTTAAGACAAGCCTGAACTCGTCATCTCGTCTCTTAACGAGCCTGAAGAGCTTCACAATACGCCTTGTTTTCGTGGTCGATGATTAGACGTGACACTTTCATAACCTCTTCTTGGCCAGGCTACTCGGCTCATTGCGCTTTCAAGCGTGCCACGCAATGGAAACCACTGAAGCTCTAGAGCAGCTGGGAGTCGCTAATGGCCAGGTAACCAACGGTGCGCGGGAAGGCGACGGCCAGGTGCAGCGCCTGAGAGTTGTTTATACGACAAGTGCCTGAGGCTGGGTACGATTTTGAGTGCAAAGCAAAAAGTTGTAAGGCTTCGTGCCAGCCATTGCATTTGTCTCGGCGACGCCAAAGCCCGCGACGCTTGTTGAGTTTCTAAGTCGGCTGCGCTCTCTCGGGTGCCTATCCAACCGACTATTCAGTCAAGTGGCTAAGAGCTGTTCCATCACCTTCTAAGCCGGTAATGGCGACATCCGAGAAGGACTATCGTCACGAAACTGAGATGAAAATAAGAGCCAGCAAGGATCCGCTAGAGAAGCTCCAACTAATGTTATTGCTTCGTGGCGCTGCTGGGATTAAGGAATTTGCGAGGTAAGCAGATTCCGCGTTGGACTTTCACATGAAAAAACTACTCAGGGAATATTGCAGCAAAAGTTCAAGGATTTCCTGTCTGCCATTAGGAACGCCCATCCGCTCTGTTCAACTGTTTTGCTCATGTTGCGGAGGTCGTGGGCTACCGTAGTGTGCCGCAAACATGTCTGGATGCTGCGCCCACATGAAGGATAACCGCAATTTTAGATCTTTTCGCATTCATGACGACGACGGAAACAAGAAGTTGAACCGTGAGGAGTTCATCGAAATGATCCACAACTACGGGCTGAAAATGGACAAGAAGGAGATATCGGATCTCTTCGACAAGTTCGACACAGACAAAACCGGGACGATTTCCTTCGACGAATTTCTGATCGCTCTGCGGGTAGGTGATGCACACGCTTTTAAGTATTCGACGGTCAACCTTTAGCCGCCAATGAATGCCAATCGAAAGGCTCTCGTGGAGAAGGCGTTCAAGAAACTTGACAAGGACGGAAGCGGCGTGGTGACGGTCAGTGATATGAACGGAGTTTACGACTGCTCAAAGCATCGTGCCTTCCTTTCGGGGGAAAAGACGAAGGAGCAGATCTGCGCCGAATTCCTCAAGCACTTTGAGGCCAACGGGCATGTAGACGGCAAGGTATGATGCTTCATGGGCAATGTTGCGCCGAACTTTGTTCTTGCAGGTAACTCACCAAGAGTTCTTCGACTACTACGCAGGTTTAAGCGCGTCCATCGACGCCGACTCGTACTTCGACCTTATGATGCGCAACGCTTGGAAAATTTGAGCCATCATTATTCCTTCTGCGAGAGCGAAAGTTCCTGCTGTCGTAATTTCGCATACCCACCACACAGCCAACTGCGTGAACACACTTTTGAACAGTTTGACCATGTTCTCCGTGCTTAACATATTAAGAGAATAAAGACGACAATACCGAGTTAGTTATACAAGGTCTCGTGCCTTCCAGTGACAAAACACGTGTATAACAGTGCGTTCCGTCAATTACGCATATGCGTGTTTGTTTGCACAGCAAGTGTGAATCACTTGTTTACCTTACCAGCTTACAACGAATTTCAGAGATGCAAGCAACAAAGCACGTAACATAGTTAACCTAAGACTGAAGTCGTCGGGAAACCAAACTTAATTGTTATGCTCCATAGACCCACTCCATCTGAGTCCAGGACGAGTTATGCTCGTGAGACACCGCACAATGGAGCATAGCCGCGCACGCCGGTAAAAAGGCTTACAGGTCGCAGCGCGGGTAAATATTGTCAAAAAGGTGTGACAATCCAAACTCGAAAACAGCCATTCGGCTTACCCTAAACAACATGGAGCATGTTCAGCAGCGTGGCTATAAATATGAGCAAGTCGGTTGTTTGGGGGCAATCTGGGATTCGATTAGTGCTTGATATCCGGTCAAGTCATCAGCTCTAAAGGTACGCTCGTCGGTATCTGTCATAGCGTTATGGTTACCTAATGGGTATACGGTTTTAGGCAGCCTTGCTCACTACCGTTGTCGCTGCCATTGCATTAGCAGGTTAGGCACGGCCAACTATCTCTTTGAATAGCTCATGCCATGTGAAACCGATAACTTTGAGTCGTTCACATGAAAGGTGTATGGCTAAAATGAGAGACTGTCGTGACCTTTAGCACTGGCATCTACCTCTGTGGAACCAATCGGTGACAAACGTCTGCCGGACGATGACGAGCGCAGCAACCAAGGACACAGGTGGACGGATGAGCCTACGACTCAACGCGGCGACTTCCAACTAGACCATGATCACACACATTCTGGAGAGGGAATTCCGGGTGGTCGTCACCGTGCAACGACGGGCCCTCCGGTCATGGACATAATCTTCGGTGGAGACGATTCAGGTAATCGGATGGGCTGTGAGTAGCCAAAGTACAACAAGGTTTAGACCCTTCGTCGACCTCGCGTTTCCCTCGCGACCTCAACCATCCTAGAACTACAACAGACAACGTTCTTCCACCCGATGGTCAACCACACCGGCACAAGACGACGATTCCGACGCCTATTGGCAACGGTATTCAGCGTTACCATCGCCATACAACAGTCGGCATTCGTGACCATACGCGGACCGGTTTCAACTGGGCTGACGAGAATCTGCTGCATGACCGGACGTTGCCGCGCACGGCTCCAAGACCGTTTTGAGAATGTTTAACCAAGTAGCAGCGCACATTTCTGCTGACCCAAAAGTACTTACACTGCACTTAGTAAATTGTGTTTCATTAAAGTGCTGCTACCGTACAAGTACCAACGAGATCATGTTTATGTACCCGCCGTATTGGCCAGGATTGCATACTAACGAACAAGCGTGATTTCGCCAGGAAACACCCTCGTAGCTAACCTTTCAATCCACCAGATACACTAGCAAATCACAGCGTATTCCTACAACTGCTGTGAGGTCAGAAGACAGTCAATCGTGTCACATACTCCGCAGTAAGCGCAGTGTCGGTCCAAAGCTCGACAGGATCAGAAGAAATGTGTGCCACCTACCTTCTTTTTTTGCATTTTCCGCATTTATTATGTGCCTCAGCATTGCCATAGTAAACTTTGTTTAGTCTAGCGTGCGTTTTTCTTAAGCGACACAGCGCCAACTGGATCTTGATTGCAGTAATAAAAGTTGGTCCGACCGAGAAATTCCTAAAGTCATTGGAAGCAGGATAGAATTCAGCACTTAATTTCTAAATACGTTCAATACGATACTGCAATAAATATAGCCGTCAAATCCAGCCACGTTCAGATCGAATCCACCTGCAGGCAGAACGGGTCTGCCGACGTTGCATGCTCTTCGTCCTTCGTGCGCTTCAGCGACGAGTAAGCCAACCGCCTTGTCGTCTGTTTCGAACACGGGTATTCTGTACAACGTCGGTCGCATTTCACTGGAAATTCACTGGTGAGTGATTCTTTTTTTCGGTGACACCTAATGGCAATTTGCAGGCGCCAAAGAAATGACTGAGGAAGTGAGTAATGCGATGGACGGCCTGGACTTCTTTCCTCTTGCTAGTCTAATGCCAAAAACGGAGACTCAGCAGGTTCGTTGTCACGTTACGTACGTTACGTAAATGTAAGTCCTTCTGTCTTTAGAAGCACTTCCTTGCGAAATATCCGGAGTACGATGGTCGTGGCATCATTATCGCTATTCTGGACACTGGAGTCGACCCTTCTCTACCAGGAATGCAGGTACATCCACAGTCGTGCAGTAACCGGCACATTCTTCCTGGTTCAGACCACTTCTACCGGCCTGCCGAAGATTATCGACTGCTTGGATCTGACTGGTGCCGGTGACGTCGATACGCCGACCGTCCGCAAGGTGGACGCGAATGGGGATCTCATCGGACTCACCGGCAGGAAGCTAAAGGTGAGACGTTCTTCGTCAGCTAGGCTTAGCAGTACCACTTGTGAGCTTCAGATACCAGCCGAGTGGAAGAATCCGTCTGGGAAGTTCTACCTGGGGGTGAAGCCCATCTATGAGCTCTACAACGGCTCGCTAAAGAAGCGAATGCGGGTACCGATCAACTAACTTTACATGCGTTAATAAACTTGATTCAGAAAGAGCGGAAGGAGGAACTCTGGGACTCGAGCCATAAACTCGCGGTGGCTGATGTCATGCGGCAGATCGCGCAACACGAGCAAGAAGTTGGCGGCACGTCGGATAAAATTGTAGGTGGTCGCTCCGTCAGCGTATGCACATTTGAGTGTTACAGAAGGATAAGAACGAGCGCGAGAACCTCAACTACCAGCTGGAGTTCCTTCGCAACTACGAGAAGGCGGATGACGTCGGACCGGTGTCGGATTGCGTCGTGTTTCATGACGGCGAGAAGTGGAGGTAAAGCACGTGAAAGTTTGCATGAGTAAATGGAAGAAAATTAAGGGCATGCATCGACACTTCCTTCCGTGGCCGGCTCTCCTTATGCAAGCTGCTGACCAACTACCGCGACAGCCACGAATACGCGCGGTTATCGGATCGAGGCACGTAACTGCTCCCGCGAAATCTCTCTTTACTTGACTCTTGGACGTTGTTGGCGAAACGAATTTTAGATATGTCAACCTATACGGTCACTATTCACGAGGAAGGAAAACTGCTGGAGATCTGCGTCCCTTTCCACACCCACGGCTCACACGTCGCGAACATCGCTGCTGCCCACTTCCCCAATGAGCCCGAGAAGAATGGGCTGGCGCCTGGCGCGCAGATCATCTCCATGAACATCGGCGATGGACGTTTGGATGCGATGGAGACCGGGCAGGCGTTGACCAGAGCCGTATGTTATTCGGAAAGTTTCGAGAGATCTACGAGTGTTTAGTTCAACCGATGCGCTGAGCTTGGCGTCCACGTCGCGAACTACTCGTTTGGCGAGAAGTCGCATGTACCCAACTCGGGGTAAGTTTTAGTGTCTCTAACGTTCCATTTAAATTTGACCTTTACTTTCAGAAGAGTAATTGATGAGCTGAGTAAAATGGTGAATAAACACGGAGTCGTCTTTTTGGCGTCCGCCAGTAACTCCGGACCGGCGATGTCCACGTGCGGCACGCCCGGAGCCACCGCTTCTGCGGCAATTGGTGCGTGAATTGTTGAGGAGTGTTGCTAAATACGTGCACTGAGCGTTGTCACCGGGCGTCCGACGTTGACATCGCCGTGCTAGTTCCTCAAAAAGCCTAAAAATCACATTGTTTTGACAAGCTACACTCTAAGATTGCGTCTTTAGTCGCGTTATGGATACCCTCAAAACAATGGTCCGAAAACATGGAGTGATTTTCCTGAGCTCGGCCATGAACGCCGGCCCGGCACTGTCTTCGCTCGGCACGCCCGGTGGCACACTCACAGACGCAATAGGTTCGGATTCCTTACTTTGCCCTACCTAAAAGAACCGCTATGCGTTTAGGAGTTGGCGCATATCTGGCTCCCGAAATGATGGATCCCATGTACAGCGTCCGCGAGAAGATACCCGGGACTACGTACACGTGGAGCGGTCGCGGACCAACGTACGTGCTGCGATTTCACAAGCATCCTTACAGCATGATTTTAGATCCGATGGAGCACTGGGCGTTTCCGTATGCGCTGAGGGAGCCGCTGTGACAGGTGTGCCGAAGTACACGCTGCAGGGAACGCAGATGATGAACGGAACCTCAATGAGTTGTCCGAACGCCACGGGCACTGTCGGTATGGATCGTAGGCATGCTTCGCGGAGAGGATCCTTACTTTAGCTTGTTTGCTGAGCGCTCTCCAACGAAGCGGCATCTCGATCTCGCCATATCGGATCCGCTTAGCGCTAGAGAACACGGCTAAGCCGCCTACCACCGGTGACTGTATGCCATTTTCTGTCGGATATGGACTGGTCCAGGTTAGTTCTACACTGTTGCTGGAAACAGCGAAAAGCCGGCTTCATTGCCCCGCTTGTTCAGATCGATGCCGCTTTCGAACTGTTGAAGAAGGCGGACAGCGTGCCCGCCTCACTGGCAACCATCGATGTAGGGGTACGAGAAACGAACAACAACCTAAAGGACACGTATGCACGCGGTATCTACATGCGCGAGAAGCACCAAACAGAGAAGGCCATGGATTTCGTCGTGAGCATTCAGCCGAAGTTCAAGCAGCAGTCGGGTATTTTGGTCACTTTTTTACACTGTAGACCAGTGCTTTTAGAAAATGAAATCAAGGTGGACTTCGAGCGGCATGTAGTACTCAAATCGAGCGTCCCTTATGTGCAGCATCCCCAGTTCCTCGAACTGATGAACCAGACGCGGGAGTTCCAACTGCGAGTGGATCCTACTGGCTTGCAGAAGGGCATTCCGCACTACACAGAGGTAGGTAGTCGGTGTTTCGACACCGCTAATGGAACTGCTAAGGGTGAACAACAAGGGCGTATGATTTAGGTGTGCGGCTACGATTCAGCGAACCCGACGCTTGGACCTCTCTTTCGAGTTCCGATCACTGTGATTGTCCCCGTCGAACCTTCTGTCGACAGCGACTTCGCCTTCAAACAATCGGTCCCTCTAACGCCGGCCTTGCCGTATCGTCTCTTCGTCCACGTTCCGCATGAGGCGACTTACGCAGGTAACCCGCGACACGTTAAATAGTCTTCACGAGTGCCACTTTAGAATTCAAGGTAAAGTCGAACGAAGCGGAGAACGTAACGAAGATCCAAGCGCACTTCATGCAGAACGTGCCCGACTTGGCAAGCAGAAACTCCGAACATCACAAGGTCAGTAGCGGGCAAATGCTATCGCAGGTTCCATTATTTACTCCAATATTGTCTGTCACAATTTACAATGTGATCCTTTAGATTCTCATCATCGATCCAAGGTCTGAAGCGCACACCGTGTTCAAAGTACGCGGCGGTCGTACGCTGGAAGTCTGCTTAACAAAAACGTGGATGAACCCTGGGGAGGCCACCATCGACTACGAGCTCGTGTTTCACGCCGCTCGCATCGCACAACCCAAACTCGATCTGGTAGCAATCGTTTTACGTAATCACTAAAATGCCTGCATCCTTTTAGTTCAATACCGATGCGTACAGCCGTGTCGATCTGGTCAACTCACTTCGCTACCAAGAGTTCGCGCCGGCGATCACGTTGCGGCATTGGTGCCAGCCACTACGCCCCACGGACGCTAAGGTTCAGCCACTCGGCCCGCGCGATCTCTTCGATAATGGCGTGCAGATTTTCAAGATCCTGCTAACGTACTCCTTGAATGGTGCAGTCATTGGTGCTGACCCAACTCAGTGCAACCTTTTAGTGGCTCGAGGAACCGACTACAACTTCATCTTGCCCGGTCTTACGGATCTGCTCTACGAAAACCCGCTGGACGACCTGCTCATGCAAGTGTTCACCGCGTCGAAGCAATTCGTAGGCGCAGCTGGGCCCTTTCCTGACCGGGCAAGATCGCAAATTTCTCTGCAGTATTTCATGCTGTCCTTTAGTACTCTATCAAGCTGGAAAAGGGCGACTACAAGATCCTCGTGCAGATGCGACACGAATCCGATTCGTTCCTCGAGAAGTTGAAGGATAGCGCCCTGGTTGCTCGCTGCAAGTTGGCCGGACCTATAACACTGGACTCTTATGCGACCTTTGGCGAAGCGCTAACTGGCGAGGGAAAGAAAGTTGCCAATTTGGGAATGCGTCCCGGACAGACAATGCCAGTGTACTTCCCATCCGTCGCTGACGATAAGTGAGCGGAATGCGGTGCAAGAGAATTTTCGCGGAATCCAATTTAGACTACCGAAAGGCATCGCTGCTGGGCACTATCTAACCGGAGGACTGGCGCTTCCGAAAAGCGACAACGAACTCATTCGACGCAACTCGCAGGTCCCCGTTCGCTATTCCATTCTCGAATGGGGTAAGCGGCAGGGCAAGGCGCTCTCCACCGTTGTTGTCGCGAAGAAGAAGGAAGAAAAGACGACGTTCGGGGAAGCTGAGCTAAAAGGTATCCGGCATGCGGTCAGCTCAATAGTACTATTGTGGTTTCAGAATCCCTGCGAGATAAGCAGATCGAGCTCCTGCCGAAGATAACCGACAATGTAATGGCCCAACAAGTGTTCACTAAGCTGCTGGAGGAATATCCGACGCATCTGCCACTGCTGCAGGCCCGCATCAAGCAGCTTGCAGATGGCAACAAAGTGAGTACCTGCGCAGGTGCCTTGAACCATGCACTACAAAACAAACAACTTTTCCAGGATAAGGCCCATGACAACGACCTTCTCCACTTATGCGACCTGGTGCTGGACATTGCGCAGCCCGACGAAGTGCTCAAGTTCTGCGGCGCAAAGATCGATAACTGCGAGGAAGATCTGCTTAACAAAGCGTATGATTGCATCCAAAGGCGGTTACACACTATGATTTCAGAGACATGGACAAGCGAAAAGCAGCGATCATCGACGCGCTATTCGCTCGGGCTAACGTCATTTGCGACGGACATCTCGCGATCAGCACTGAAGACGTACCGCAATCGTTCCGTCAAGGCCTGTGGCTGGAAGGAGCCGGAACGAAGTGCGGAAAAGCCAATGGAAACGGAGACGCTGCCAGCAAGGAATCAAGCGTCGATCCGGATGGGTCTGTAAACGGCACGCCGAAATCGAGTAGTGGCGACATGCAGGTCAGGATGGATAACCTGTGAAGTCGAGTACACTTGTAGTTTAGGAGTTGCAAAATGCCGTTGCGGACCTCCAAATCGCAAGTCAGGCGCGTGAGAATTCCGTGCCGGTGAACGCTGGAAGCGCGGACCAAGGCGTGGGATACTCGCTCAATGATGTCGACGCAGCGTGCACGCAGTTCTTGAAATGGGTCGAAGCTAGTGATTCAAAGGTTGAATCAGTCTGTGCAGTATTCGGCTCAGTGACTTTTTGCAGGCACTGCTCATTCTCGCAAAGCAAGCAGCTGCTTGCGCCCACCACGGCACCGCGCTGCGATGCCTGAACAAAATCGTGGAAGAGAAGCCCACGTCCGTAGCGTCGAAGCCGATCTATCAGGCGATGATCGAGGTAGCAAGTGCGCTTGCAGCCAACACCATTCTCAGTTTTAGTTGACGGACAAACTCGGCTGGGTGCACGTGGAGAACAGCCTGCGTAACTCGCTTCTAGTCAAGTTCCCGCCTTCGTACCGACCGTTCTGAAACTAACCAAAGTCAAGATCTTCGTGTAACATGGAGTTCTAAGCAATATCATCCTTAATATTCTGTTGGCCTTTTACTATGAATCGATCGATTCCATCCTGTCATTCATGCGGAGTACTAAAATTTCCAAGTGCTCAACGTCTTATGGCAAGCGGAAAACAGTAAAGCTGTATCCTAAGAACAACAACCGCTTGTTTGAAACGGCGGTGTTTAAAAGTAAGACACCGCAGACGGCGAACGATGAGGCTTTATTGATTCAATGCGTCTCCCGAGAATCAAACACGCAAATGCGCATTACAGGAAGCATGCCACTTATGCGGCCCTCCGCAACACTCCACCTTCCCTCCACTCGTAGACGGTGTTTTCGGCGATCCAATGCTTGGCCGCAATGTAGATCAGCTTGACGCCGTAGAGCAAGGAAAATGCGAGCACGACGTAGATGCCCCAGATGTGAGGGCCGCTCCGCAGCCAGCCGACGAGGAAGTAGAGCCAGGAGTTTGGTCCGTAGATCGTGCGAACCCTGAAAATGCGGATGTTGACTGTAAGACGAAACGCAACGAACGCTTCGCAATGGCGGTCGATGCGTTTCAGGTCGATCAGAAACATTACGCAGTGCAGAAACATAATGCTGTAGAAAACGAGGTCTGTGTTCCAGAGACCGTCCGGTCGAGTCCACTTCCATTCACGCCACGTCCGCAGTCTCGGCGACAGGCGGTCGAAGTGAGTGCCGCAGATATCGCATTTCTAAAGGCACATCATTTAAGTACCTCAACGATAGGGAAACCCCTACCTCTTTCTTCATCGCAGAAACCATGTCGCTGAAGCAGTGGCGGTGCACGTGCGCAAGTGTTCCCCGACAGCTGCATGGCGAGATCAAGTCACGAGTGGCGCATTCCTGCAGGCATATGCGGCAAATACCGTCTGGCACCAAGGTTCTGGAACCGCCGTCGCCGTCGTTGACTGCCGTTGCGGTAGAGGTAGCCATGAGCACAGATATAAATTAGAGCACGTACATAAAACGCAGGATCACAATTAGCTCAAGCACCAAATAACAGGGAATTTGCATTCCACACCTTCGTAACATTGTTGGCACTGAAAGCTGTCTGCACACCTTCACTCTCTAACCCTACGACAGGAACATCGAACGGATCCCGTTAACCGCACCCCAAAAGCCTTCAACCACAGCAACAAGTCCGGAATGCCACGATGGTATGAAACTCAGACTTGCTTGCTTGGGATCTCGCGGTCCCGCCTTCGTGTACAACATTCTCTACGGTCCATCAGTTTGCTGCGAGCTTGCGAGGGCTATGGGCCATGTGAGGAGGAGCATGAAGAAGGTGACGGACTTGTAGACAAGGAGCGAGTACATCTCGTACCACTTCACATCAGAAACATGCAACATACACGAATGTCGCCGTAGGACTTGTTCGAGCAACGCAAACAGATACACCAGCCGCTTAACAGCTCGGACTTACGGCCTTCAACTGACCACGCCCGTTCACGCTATGATCGCGTCTTCGCATGTTTTTCGTTCGAGCAACGACGGTTTTTTCTCATATCAAGTGATATGAAGCTAAGGTAGACAACGAGCTGTATGCGACTTAGTGACAAGGCCATCGAGGTGCAGTAAAGATCATGAACACGACAAAGCGCAATATTTTATAACCGACTACGAATGATGATTCTAGTTATCAACGACAAAAACGGTTAGATGTGTCGGTTTTCCTTCTGTTGAGTTCTGTGATCCTTCCATTCGTAGACGGTATTCTCCGCGATCCACAGCTTCGTCGCGAAGTAGACCAGACCGGTGGTGTAGATGACATCGAAGACGAGGATTGCGCAGAACAACCTGCTGAAAGGTCCGAGTAGCCATGCGATAAAGCCGATAACTCTGCCAGCGCCAACTCTAAAGGTGGCAGAATTAGAGATGCACGTATTCCGTCAAATATGCTTACACTTGCGAAATTAGCACGACCAGGAGAAGGTTGCAGAACCATGTGATCGCGGCGCTAACAATCGCTAGGCGGGTTTTCCAGTCGCTAAGCTGATAGGGCCACCTCCACTCGCGCCAAGGCCGCAGTCCGCGTAGCTGGAGCTCGAACAACACGCCGCAGATGTCGCATTTCTAGAGCAGTCTTGATGTCTGGAAGGCTCTGGACACTTACCGTTTTCTTCATTACCGAGATCATGTCGTTCAAACAACGGCGATGCACGTGCGCGAGAGTTCCTCGACAGCCGCAGGGAGAGATGAGAACCCGGGCGACCGTCTCCTCCAGGCATATGCGGCAGATGCTGTCTGGTGCCAACTTGCTAGACGCTTCGTCGCCATCGATCGCGGCGGCAGCGCTGCAGAAGGTCATGGGCCGCGAAGAAAGGCCGCTTCCGTACAAAAGAACAACAGAGGTAGTTCGAACACGTGCTTATACGGAGGAAATTAGCCTAAGACTCGATTGCTTTTGACCGTCAGATCATGACGTAAGTGCTTGCGGGTATATGCTAGAGCTTCCGAAAGGCATTCAATGTAGCGCGGTTTTTTCGCAATAAACATGCAAAGACTCGATGCGTTGTTGAAGGTGACTGCACTTGAAGTGATACATACAAAATGGTGTCGCATAAGGTGAAAGCTTGCTTTTCTGTACAGAATACAAAGGGATGAAAAGTGAGGCGTGCAGCGATACAAAACTCGCGTTGTACATTGAAGAACTTACTTAAGATAATGAAGAAGACGCGGTTGCTCATGACGAATCCAACTACGAGACTAGAACGGTAAGATAGAACTATGACTACTGCTTCCGCGGCCAGACTGACGACAGGCCGACGTAGCGCATGTAGAAGTCGCAGCGGACTAGTTGACCCAGCGGCGTTCCTCGTTGTCCTCCTCTTCGCTTTCCAGCTGAACTTCTGAAGATCCTCGCAGAGACGAACTGTTGGGTAGCTCCAGCATAGCCTGTCTCCGCAGCGGCCGAGTGTAGACCGATCCGCTGAAAGCTTGAAGCATGCCATGCCCACTTCAACGAGGAACACATACTCGACAGCGTCTTCGAACCAGGCGTCGTTGAAGGAGTCCCGCTTGCTGAATGTGTCCCAGTCGTCATACGTCAGATTCTTCCTCAAGCAGTTCACAAGGTAGTTGTAGTCGGGCTAAACGCTTTGTTGGAATTCCGCATTGTGTTACTGAGAAGCACCTCTCTTTGGAAGCCCAAGCGTCGGCAGTGAGCAATGTAGTCTGCCATTGTCGGGCATTCGTTGTGCCAGTCGGTTTGTCTTTGCAGGTTGTAGATGTCTCGATTGCGCTGCGCTTTGGAAAGGTTCGGGTTGTACTCAACGTCCTAAAATGCGCGTGGTGATAGAGGATTTCTTTTGCTTTGCCTACCGCCCAAGGCAGGGAGCCGTTGATGATCTCGATGAGCATGTAGCCCAGGCTTTCCATGTCGTCACGACGGCTCTGCTCGCAGCCACGGAGTCCATGTCCGCTGCGGTACATGACCATGCCGATGTTCCTGTGTGCGTGGACTCGCTCTAAGATGTGTCGATTGCGACGCGCGCCCTTGGGGCCAACGCTAAACGGCTGAAAGTGCTGTGTGCTCATTTTGCTGCCAAACTCACAGATATTCCTTCGCAAGGCCGAAATCGAGAAGGTGGAGAGTGCCCGCCTTGTTGCCCAGCCCGAATGCGAAGTTCTCCGGCCGCAAGTCGCGGTGGACCCATCCGCGTGCGTGAAAGTACTGCAGCAGCCTAACCATGCGTTCACCGAGTATGAATATGGTCTAAACTCGAGACATTAACGCATCTGCAGGCCGGCTCACGACGTACCTCGCCATTTAGCCGGCGTGGGTAGTCCAACAACCAGCTTTTTAGGTTCGGCCCGAGCAGCTCCATGACGATAGCGCAGTGACCGTGCTCCTGTCCGTACCAGTGAATTCGCGGGAAGGCGTCCTCGTCGTGCAGGTCTCGCTTCTGGAAAGACAGCTATACTTGGGTGGCCTGACTAGCATCAATACCTCCAGTGCTCTGTACGCCTCAGCCTCGCGATCCAAATGGTGGTCGCTTCTACCTAAACGGCACATACACTGCACTTGACTGAAAATGCGTCCTTACCAAGCGGGAATTTTATCGCGACATAACGTTGTAGCTGGTGGTCGAACGCCCGGTACACTTCACTGTGAGTGCACATGTCGATGGGATACTCTGCTTCGTACCTAAGCACCATTCGTGGATTAGAGCAGGGGTTCCGTTTGTTTACCGTCGCCGAACGAACAGTCCGTCCTTGCGCGTCAGCAGGAAGTTCTGCGTTCGTTTGTCGAGAACCGACGCGTCAACGGCAATGGGACGAGCAGGGTCTTCACGTGCCCGACGGGTCTGAACAGTACTCTGGATCACATGTCTGAGGATAACTATGCTGATGCTGTCGGGTTCTTACCTTTACCGAAGTTTGTGCGTAACTGTACCGGGACGGAAGCCGTATGGGCACCGATGAAGAGCGTCGCAGCATCGCCTTCTTGTCCGCCGAGAGGACTCTTGATCGGAATGCGATAGGGGCCTGATAGCGCGTGGCGGGTCGAGACATTTCGAAAGGGCAACTAAACGTCGAAAGATGACGGCAACTAAACAAGCCAAACTAACCCGAGCCGCGCATTGTGAGCCAACGAACTGTTAGTGCTGCAAATATTTGGCAAATCGCTGGCGACAAGGAGAGTGATGCGAACGAGTTCGTCTTTTTGACCTGGCAGGGCCACTAAGGATTCCTGCTCGTGAAACTGCTGCTGACCAAACCACATGCTCCCGAGATAAATGCGCCACCTCCTAAAAGAGCGAAGTAAAAGCAGGAAAATCGAGAAATACGTGTGTAAGGAAATGTTGGCCACAATAGAATAAAGACATCTGATCGCGGCATTCGTAAGTGAAGAATTGTTCATTGATGCCTTCGTTGTGCCCCTCCCTCCTGTCTGCCGCTATCACCGATGGCATCTCGCTGGGCGCAAACAATGGGCGCCGACAGGAACGTCGGTGTCTGGCGCCGTGCAAAAAGCATGCCGACAAAACAAGCACCCGGAAGCAAAAAAAAGAGGTGTAGCTCTTGCATTGACAAACCTATCACATGAGCTTCCTACAATGTATTGCGCACTACACGATAGATTTCTTCCTGGGAAAGCGCAGTGTACCTAATCGCGTGATTAATAAAGCGAGCTTTCCCGCTCTATCGATAAGATCAGCCTAACGAACATTATATTGTAGAAAAGTCGAGCACGTGATACGTGGAAGCTACTCAGACAAAGGCTTTCTGATGGGAGAATGGCTCACTTGAGTGGAAACAAAACTACGTCTGACTGAACTTACGATTCGACAGTAGGACTAGCATTGGCCGAATAATCCGATAATTTTGCACAATGGCAAGCCAGAAGCTCAACGCCTTTAGTCCCAGCTTGCATACGCATTGCTGGAGGAGCTATCCGTCATGCGACGTTTCACAGTCGAGTGACTTGGACGTACAGCCCCAGTCTAGGGAAACATTGGTGTGGGTAACGCAAGAAGCGAGGAAGCAACTGCAATTTGACACTGTCGAAACACTGTACCTAACTCGCTTTACATTTTCACCATTACTATGTTCGTTGCAGTATCATTTGTCTCTGACAGTCCAATTTCGCGCTCGTTTAGCCATGAGTATCCCTCCTATGAACGAATATGCCAAGTGTTTTGGTGACCAGTTTCGGAAGTTTATCAGTCAACATCATAGGCAATCAGTCGTATTTACGGCTGTATTGAATAGGTACAATGCTAATAGCGGGGAATGAGCGTGCAGCGGAAGTCTTCGGCGGGTCCGAGCACGAGTCCGTACTTGGCCTTGAAGTTGAGCTTGCCGATCGGCTCAAAGCGGTACTTCTGGAAGAGGCAGCTCCAGAATAGGAAGATCTCCATGCGCGCTAGCGCTTCACCGGCACATGAGCGCTTGCCCATTCCGAAACCAACAAAGCGTTCCATCAGTGCCTAAAGGCATCACGTTGGTTTCAGGATTCAGTTGGTCAAACAGAGCTACCTTGTTCCATGTCTTTCCGTCTTCAAGAAGCCATCGTTCCGGCTTGCACTTCTCCGGCTCGACGTAGACAGGGTCGTGCCAGAGAACGCTGCCGAACTGCGTCATTGTCATTGCTCCAGCGGGGATCAGGTGACCAGCAACCGTGACGTCTCGAGTGCCTAGACAGCGAAGCTTAAGCCATTTAAGGAAAACCGTCATGCCAGGGCGTACACTGATGGTAGACGACGGAGAGAACGTTGACGAGGCGGACGACCTCGATCATAAAGGCAGACATGTAGGGCATGTTAGGCTTATCCGTCATCGACACGTATCGATCCTGGCCAACCACTTCGTCGATCTCCGCTTGGATCTTCCTCTGAACGCATTCGCGGTTACTCAAACGGGATCGTTTCTTATGGCATGCAGCCATGTAGCAAGCAATCCTCACGTACCTGCACCTCCGGGCTGTCCATCGCGTACATGAGTCCCCATCGCATGACGGTCGTGGTCGTCTCCATGCCTGCGATCCAGAAGTCAGCGCAGACGCAGTTCAGCTGCTCGATCCTAAAACGGTATGATGACGCTGAGCTTGAAGGATTCCCGGTATCTTGCTGTAGTCTAGTGACCTACGAGAGGAACTCGTTGTCCTTCTTCTGCATCTCGTGGTAGTATGCGTGGACGAGATTCGTGGGCGCACGATCCGGGTCGTAGCTCTTCAGGACGTCCTGCACTTCGCCATTGATGAACTCGTAGTACTAAAATGTTCCAAGTCTTAAGAGAGCTGATGCATTCCCATACCAACTTGACGTTTCCCTTCATGTTCTTGTAGCCGGCATTGAGGTACGGAATGAAGCGGACGAAGGGCCACTGCTGGACGATGGGTCCCCACTTGCCTTCCCGGATGTCAATGAGAAACTGAGCAACGACACGCTGCATGAAATGGAACTTTCTCAAGTCTTTCCGGTCGTGCAAGTAGCCAAACAGCGCTTCGTTGATCACGTTGGCTATGCCTACCTGAACAGGCAGTGACGATGCGAAAGTGCGACCGGCAAGGCTTACATGGACCACTTCCTTCATGTCGTAGTTGCTCTTATCCGGCACAGTCTCCAGGTACCGCATGGTGTCGTCCAGCGACCGCATAATCTGAAGCTATCTGGTTAGTACTTCATTCGATTTCCTACCTGCTGCTCCATGAGGTTCTTGCCCATGCCGAAGTTGCGCAGGATTCCGACGGCGATGCGTCGCTGCTCGCGCCAGTTGCGTCCGCGGCCAGCAATGATACCACCGTCCTCGATGTAGCCGAAGTTCGTATCCGGGGAATGCGGCATCTTGCCGAGAAAGTCTTCGGCTACGAAGTAGCTCGTTAAAGGGTGTTGGAGCTGCACGAAGGCTTACCATTCGTTACCAGCGCTTCCTTGAGCACCTCGTATGACGCGAAGACCACCGTAGGAGTGGGCATGAAGAGGTGAACATCGGGCCATAGGTTTTGGCGAGCTCGTCCACGTAGTTGTGCACATCCTCACGGGGCAGCTAAATCTTTCAGTTGCAGCCACTGCAGCGCATTTCAAAGTTGGAGGTTACCTGCAGCAGGTTGCCGATGAGGGGCAGTGGTGTGGGGCCTTTTGGATACCGCTTGACGTCAATGTAGTATGAGATAACGTAGAGCACTATGAACGCAGTTATAGCCAATAGCACAAGCATGGTTTGCAACGACAAGATGAAGCGATGCAAGGCCTAGGTATGGCTGAACTGTGTGTGCCCCATTATATACTGGTCACCACGGAGCTTTTCGAATGGAAGAGGCCGTTAAGGAAGAGCAGTTTTTCTACAAAGTCTTGAGCTTTTTTAACCTTTCGGCAAAGTGCAAGCGTCGAGTCCATAAATCGTGGAGGGTAATAAAGTTGCGATTGTCAGAAATGAACTGGCAATGCACTTACAGTGCTATCACCATTGAACCACTCTTTTGTTTGCGCAACATTTGGTGCAAGGAAAGTGCATCATTTACGTACCTTCCCATCCGCCTTGTAGCAACGAAACTGGTGGACATTTGGACTAAGGTGAACCCACGGGTTTGGTACCTACCTAAAACAAAACTTCGCAGGGCGTAGGTTCTGCTGCTAATCATGTAACTCCCAGAACTGATCGCTTGCCTGTGAACGCAATTTTCAAGACACCTGATTATCTTGCATAACTCTGGCCTTTCTAATACGCAGCTGATTTGCAGTCTATGCTGCGAGAGTTTGCAGCCTCAACGCATAGCTTCAGAGGGTGAAGGAGAAACTGAACGGCTGACACTCACAGCGGTTCGGCCTTGCCACCTAACCCGATTGGTGAATTGGTAAGCAGAAGAAAAGGCATGCTCCTCACGGGCTCATTTGACCTATTTAATGATCACCAGAAGGAAATCATGTAGTTTCTTTAGGCCAGCGGGTTCTGTGATAGCATTTCGATAAAGACATGAAATTGCAATATAAGTTGTGTTGTGTTTCATTAATAAAAGCCTCGTTTTATAGCTATAAGAGAGAAATGGCGCTACATGGTCTTCGACAAAATGATTGTCAACTGACCCCCTAGCCGAGCATTCCCGCTGAACCACAGCGCAGTGGCATAAGTCATTGACTTTTCCTCTTCGCATAATTCTGCACGTGGATACGAAAATCAGCTGCTAAAAGTGATGCGCCTCGTAAGACAATAGTTCAAGGCAGGTTTGGATTTCCTCAGGTGCACACTTTTCTCTCCTGTTTACTTTTTCTGTTGGAACTGTTCCGAGAACTTTGGGATCTTCTGAGGTACTCACGATAGTCCAAAGTAATTAGTGGCAGCCGTCTGCGTGCTTAACACCTGCTTGCGCGTAACCGGTATGGTCTCAGCCACTAAAGAACGGAAAGCAAATCCCTCGTTATCTTCAAAACTCTTAGCGCGAACGCCGACAATGACCCTTGCCCTAATGGAAACCCTACGCGGAGGAATGCGGCTTAGCGCCTGTTTACTTCGCCCATCATTTTACTGCTTGCTACCTCTTAGCGGTGAGTTTTTGTTTATGGCGGCAGGCGCATGACTGACTACCCACCGCTTGCGCCGGGTTTCGTCCGCAAGTCTAATCCCTTAATGGATCGAGCTCGGCACTTCAGCGACTTTTGTTCGGCGGAACTATCCGAAACCTTTCAAATTGTCCACTAATTAACGGCGGATGAATGACACCAATGAAAGCACTTGAAGTCCGACACCCTCACTATCGAGCTATAATTGTAGCCAGGCTTGGAATCAGTCTCTCGCGACTGCTTCCAGTTAGGCCTAATAACAACAAGCGGACTATGGAGTGCAGGTGAACTAATTGCATTGCAAACCACGTGACAATTGCTAGTCGGCTCAGCAGGCCAACCCAGTGGACAACGGATCTGAAGGCTTCTTCAGGATGGACACGGCAAAAACGCTCGTCAAAATGGAGAGAACGCGTCGCAAATATACACCAGCCAACCATACCACCTACCTAGTCCGGAACGCGTCGTTACTAACAAGTCTTTCACTAGCATGTTCTTTGGCGACATTCCGGCGTGTGCCGAACACAACTGGCTTTACCATGTCAGCGTTGTCGCTACCGCGTGTGAATGGCGTTATTCTCAGTCGTAAGGCACTGCTGATTTCGAGGCGAGTCTCTTCATATGGAATCGTTGAGACCCTGATCTATGCCGTACGGTCCGATTCAGATCTTTCAACTGAGACGAGAAATAGTGCATCCTTAAGCCGGTGGCTGTCTTTCGATGCTACTTGAAACCTCTTGAAGTCGAAGCCGCCTACGTTCGAGCATTACGCATATTGTTTTTGCGCGATGGTGCACATGCAGATCACTAAGAATGCATAATCTGAAAATGCATTTGCTGCGTTTTCAGAAGGGATCCCACGTGGTACGCTAAGGGATTTAGGGCTAATTCGGAGCGCTAGCGCCTGACAAAGATGTGTAAATTCATTTCAGATCAGCTGACATCTCCCGACCTTCGTCACGCCGAAGATTAGCACTCAAGGTTTGTGGAGGGGTTTCTCGACTCAGCGCTGCTGCGTCAGCAGCGGTGATTGCGCGGCTCAACATTTCACAAGATCTGCAAGCATCAACAAGCTCGAAGATTAATTTTCCTCCACCGCCACTTCATGTTAGATCATCGTCAAATTGTACGCGGAGTGGCCCGGTAATCCTCGCTTGCGCAATTGATGCTCATTAGCGAACGCCAAGTGAACATAGCCGAGCGTTCATGCAGACGTAAAATGATGAAAATCGCATATTTCCACGGTGAAGCATGCTAAATAAAGATATGTGTGAACGGTTAACGAAATGTGCGGCGTAGTCGGGCTTCGCTGGCGCACACATCGTCGATCGTTATGGATTGTCCATGCGTAGCCGCTGTTCGAGCCGAAGCTGCTCTCTCGTGTTCGTCGTGTTCAGACAGACTGTCGTTCACTTACCTTTGAACAAACGCGGTATAGGCTACAGTAACCTGGTAACATGCGGTTTCCAAGCCTCAGGCGACTACTCTGTGTTGATGCCCACTGATTTCATTGGGATTTTTAGTACGGGACATCGATGTTCTTCATCGGACACGACCATCAAAACACTTCCCTAGAGCTTTGCGAGTGACAGGATCATTCATTGATGACGGACCCTCATTTCAGAAATTTGATCCCCACTAATGACTCGTTCTTCAACTGGAATTTGCTGGAGGTGGGTTAGAATTATGGCGCCTCAGATGCGATATCGATGGTTCCGCTTCCACATCGTTATCAAGCCGCGCTCTATCGCTCGTTGAGGCAATGTCGCTTGATTTTTACCTTTCTTAGCGTGCGATTTTCTTGCATGGATCAGGAACTATTCTTTTATTTGCTTCATTTCATCGCTTCCGCAGCATGTTCATAAGCCAGGGAACTATCTTTTGTAAGTGCGCGACAAGACAAGACGAAAAATGGGCGAAGTTCCAACTTTCCTTCCTGTCTAGAACACCAATACTGACCCATCACTTGATTTTGCCTCTACACCAAGCGCTTCTTCCAAGGCCAAGTTGCCTTTTTCTGCCACTTCCTCGTCGTTCATTCCGTCGAATACTGTTTGCAAAATCAACATGTTCCCTTGCGTCGTACTCGAAGACTAGCGACCTTAAGCGTGTAACGCTTGCAGACTACCTTGCCTTGCCTCTTCTAGCACGCTATCAAACGACTGAAGTACGCTTAATCTTCACGTTCCTAGTACTGTGGTGAGTGTCCAGCATAAAACTTGAATTTCAATGTTTCGTATCGTAAACGTCTACGTGCAAAGACGTATGCCAGTGATTCTCGGGCTCCCTAAAGGCCACCAAACCCGTTGTTGAGGCACAACCTTAAAAATAGCGGAACATTTTGAAGCCAAGAGCGATGTGTGACCTTAAGCAACTAAGCTTTATGCTTTCCGCTTTTTAGCACGTCTGTATCCAATAAAGCGTTAGAAGACGGCCTGTGTGGACACGGACGATTTACCGTTTGACAGACCCCATCAAGATACAGTAGTCAAGTCAAGTGTCGATGACCCTTCGAGTTTAGTACATTCGGTGTGGCCTTGCTGGTCTCGTGACCTTGCGTGAAACGCGAACCAGTGAAACGGATTAAGACGACAGGGTTGGATTAGGAACTCTTCATCTAGCGATACCGTAGCCTTTCCGCCCTCGAGCAAGCGGCGGTTGTTTGCCCGTTCGGAAAGCAGCGCTTTTGCTAATTAACTAGTGAGGAGCCCGCGGGCTCCGAAGACATAAGCTCGTTACTAGAAGAATCCTCTACATAGTCAAGTCGAGTTACCAAGGTGCGAATCTGCACTAACACAGAGAACAGCAACGGGTTTCGGCTGTGTTTCATGCGTGTTGACCGTTTCCGTCTGGGGCTGCAGTCAAAAGTGACATGGAATGAGGGCTTAGCGCGCAGTGCACCGCGTGCACTTGAGGACTACGAATCAAAGAACTGCCAGACAGTAGGACCCAGCCTTCTCCAGTCTCAGTTCAGCCGAACTCCGACGACTCTGAAGATAACGCCAATGCAACCAGCACCATGTGAAGTTAGATACAAAACATTTACCACTAATGTTTCGCAAGTGGTCCCTTTAAAAATGAGTGACCTAGCTGTTGTAAATCGTTTTCTTTCGGATTTCACATCGAAAGAAGCGCAGTAAGTGCTTACTACTTCCGTCCAAGGCATGCTCATAGATCCGTACCAAGGGGCCTTGGATTGCCGATCTTTACTCCAAATCTTATGATACTGCAAGCGCCATTATATGGTGGAAAAGCTGAACAATTCTCACGTTTTCAAAATGTCTCCCGTATCCTTCGCTGACAAGCGGTAGAACTAGGGTTCCATGGCCGGACTACTTGGTTTCGGAAAACTTCTGGTTCTCGCCTTTCTCTTAAAACGCTCTCGTACGGTTATATTCGTCCGAGTAAGTAATGAGACCAAACCTATAGATAGGTTAGTTTAAAACAAATTACCTAGCAAATACTTGACACTAGCGGCTGGGCGGCGCATCGCGCAGCCGGCGCCGCTATTGCAGATTACTTGTACCAAGCAGAATTATGTTCTTACATATACACTGTATCATTTTAGTGTGCCTTAGGGCCATCGCATTCATGTTGCAGATGTATGCATGCTATAACCTCCTTCTTGCCCGCCATGCTCCATGCGTGCACACCGCTCGCTATCGCATGCAAGCATGACCCCTTACTCTCCACCTTGACGCTCAGAGGCACTGCCTTGAATTGTTTTAAATGGACGCTTTTTTGGATCCTCCATGCACGAAAACCGTCTAGGAACTCAGCTCCGATGGAGCTTCGCCCGTCTTGTCCGAAATGGGAAGCATGCTATAGCGGGCCCGCGCTATAGCATGTGTGCATAAACTTTGACGGATCATAACTTTTTTCGTAGATGTTCGATCAATTCTGGGAATTTACTTGACTCTTCAGGGACTATCGAACGATACCAAACACGACCGGATATCAAAAACTTTATTTGGACGATCACACACCAGCGCTTTAGTGTGCCAGGATTCGGCACCACAGCCACCGTTCGAATGCGGAATACGGGTAGCTGGCGAATTACGGACTCTACGATAAGAGTCGTATTTTTCCCTGTTGCATCGCACTTGTTTCCAAACACTCAATACATTAGGCATGTGAACGAGTTAATTACCAAAGGTGTTCTGCGGTCACTTTCTTTGAGGTGCGCCAAAGAATTGTTTATTTGTCAATACAGCTGTGGAACGTACCAGCGTTGAAACGCTGGTACAGTAATACACCAGCAAGACTCAAAAGCTGTCTTGAACGGCCTGGTCCCTTCGAGCCCAGCGACGTCATTAAACCACCATCAACCACCAAAATGTCAGCATCTTAGCCGCCATTTGAAATATCAAAATTTGAAGGTCATTGTTTGCAGTGTCCGTGCTCGCGCAAATGATGCACCTCTAAGCTGGACTTCTTGCCACACCAAGGTCCAAGTTGCATCGGTTAGGCTGACTGTGGTGAGCCAGGCATTGGTTCTGCCTCTGAAAATCTGACCTTTTGCCCCATTCAAAATGCTGCTTCCAAAGGTGTCAAGATGCACTAGACAGAGGTAGGTTTAAGAACCGTTTAAACAATGCAAATGATGCCTGTCCACTCTTTATATGGGCGAACTTTTTCCGGTCCCGCATGCCAGAACAAGGTCGTCCTTACGGCAGCAGTAGAGCCCATGCATGTCAAACAACTCTTATTCCTTCACTAGGACCCGCTTGTTTACGACTCCGAGTACTGATATTGCACACACTTCGTTAAAAAAGGCTCTTCGAAAACAAGGTCTTAATTCAGAATTCTGAAGCTTCTTACACTCTTCCCCCGACTCTGATCCCTGACTTTTGAAGTTTGATTTCGAGAACCTGGATTTAAATTCTGAAATGATAATCCGAATTACCGAATTCACTCTGTCTCTGGGATGCGTCGAAACTTTGACGGCGAAACTATGGATTTTGATTTTAAAATGAACAATCCGGTCCTAACCCATCCTGTAGGGTTGTTCAAGCTTTTGCACTGTATAGCAAGGCAGTGCCTCTGGGAAGGCCTCTCGAATGTCACTCGCCTGCCGTTATACAAAACCGCAGGGATTAGAGATGGTTTCTCAACGAATACAACTTCAATGTAACTATGGCACATTCTAGCGATACGTGGGACGGCATATTCTGTTCATATCAGTTCGAGCAATCCCGAGGATGTACGTAATTCCATGCCGTTTCGACCCAATCCGAGCTCGCGCTACGGTAGTGACGTGCGCACGTCACTAGCTAGGCATGTAATTCCAACTTATCCGCCCGATAAGAAGATGAGTCCGTGCCGAGAATAGATCAGCCCGTTTCGTTCCACTCGCGTGGAGGTAAGATATTCAAACCGTGCTTTTTTCTCGACGCTTATCCCGGCACGGTTCCCGCGAGTCTCGGGATAATTGAATGTCGCTTAAACAGTTTCATCCGCTTTGGCCCGCATTTCAGCGAGAACAATCAGATTAGGAAGCACTGTGTTTGTGCCGCCCGAGCGGGCGGCTTCGATGCATCCTCCACCGTTGTGCCGCGGGATTTTTGTTATTTGTTTGCGGGTCAATGGGTAACTCTTAGCCCGCGGGGCATAAACACCGGATAACCGACACCGAATGGCATAGATCAAACGGGGCCTTGCAGAGGTGGCGGAACAGGGGTGCGAATAAACGAAGAAAGACTTGCCGTTGCCTAACAGAAGATGCAACCAGGAAGCGATTAAATTAATCGCTTCCTCATTAAGCTTCCGGCGACGGCCGCTGGGTCCATTCGGACGCTGGTTCTATGGTTATCTGGCATGCGACCTGCATGACTGCTATCGCATTTATGAGAATCCGCGTTCATTAGAGGCTATTGCACGGCGATTCTGTCAATTCTCAGAACTGGGACTGCGTCCACGATCCGGGGCTCATTATTGTCGGGACGAATAGAATGTGATGACTCTCAGTCACTAGACAGTATGCAAAGATCACAGTCAGAGCAGCTGTAAGCGTCCCACAGTTGTTCGGGGTTTCAAAAGATCAGTACCAATGGAGGATCGAAGTGCCCGTCCAGATCAGCTGTCAAGACGGGCTCTGACCCATACTTCCGGACTAGGAATACTTCCACGTCGGCGTGAACTAGTGAGGAAACTGCTTAGTTTATCTGAAAGAACTATCGTGATTTCCATAATGGTGACCTCTGATGTCCGGTAAATTCTTCGTACCTTAAATCATGCCTAAAATGCTTTGTAGGCCATAATGAGCCTTTGAGATATGCCACATCCTTTACCAAATTTATTCGAAAAGTTTTGTTGAAACTTTGTTTTGCGGCGGGACAAGCCGCAACCTTTCTAAAGTGCCATTTTTGGAGGTCATTGAAAATATTGTCCCGGGCACTATTGTTGGATTTACGGTTTTCAGCAGCAAGCTGCACAACGGTACCTTCACAAACGCGAGCTTTGTTTCGAAGCTGCGACTATCATTCCCTACTTCTATTGCAGCTTCAACTTCTGCAACAAATGATGCTTGGCAACTCCATGAGTAAACACCGTATCTCTGCGGTCCGCTGCGTGCACCAGGATACGTCTGCCGCGAGCTTCCGCAACATTTTTCTTCCTTCCGTTCTAGCATAGCCGCGCGGTCGTTACGTAACGGCGTATTTTGGGCAGCAAACAACTCGGACGACAATTTGCATAATTGCTTACCCTAAAAAAGAAAATAATCGCTATCGTCCTACTGCATCATTGCGTGAGCGAGCCGTATTAGGTAGGTGTACCATAACAGAACTTGTTGTCCACCGGTCTACCGAGCAGACAATCCCTGTTTTCTGGAGACTGCGTCAGATCCGGTCCCGCCAACGGTACAATGAGTCCGCTAATATCCGTGTACGGGACGTTTATTGCCCCGGAAATAGGCCGGACGGGCCAACATTAGTGAGTTGCGTAGTCAGTACGTCTGCATCAGGCGGGCTTCCCCGTTCAGTGACCTCTTTCTTGAGGGAGATGTCAAACTGCGTGTAGGCAATATTAGCCTGGTGTCGTCGGTGTTTATGCAATGGAAGAGTAGAATGGATACATCAAGAGCATCGTACACATCGGTACTGAGCGTGGACGCAATAATCACGCTACGGACGGAAACTTGTCGTTTGTTACCGCTCGACGAAGCATCGTGTAGGGGCAGCGTAGTGGACGCTTAAGCAAATCGCTTTTGTAACAAAACGCAGTGTGTACTAGCCCTGCATCCACAGTAATTATTCTTTACTCGAAGGTCTGAGTTACCTCGAAACATCCACATTTCGGAAAAGGAAAACGCTAAACCGTCTTGTAGTAGTTTGTAGTCATCGAGCACATAATGATTCCGTTCCGGACAAGACGTCAGTCGAGCTAATTACGGATCGGATTGGATCTGCGGACTCAGATGATTGCGACTACAGCGACTCAGACCCACCGACTGGGACTTAGAAGGTGGCGGTGGTGTCGGATTATCGGTGGAAACGTCAGCCACCCCAACATCAGTACCAGAGAACTGGTGCCGAAGCTGTCTGGCGAGTTTCCAAGCTCACGTAGATGTTATGCAATACACTTGACCGAGTGAACCGCATGAAATCGACACGTTTCCGGTTGCGTCTGGCTCAGCGTAATGATCCACGTAGACTCGTACCATCAAGACAGAGTCGGTATTTACGGCGTGTAATCCGCGATCGGTATCAGCTTTGTGCCGCGCCCGAAGGCGCACGTCATTCCAAAATACCCGCGCCACTGTTCCGAGATTATCGGAGAATCCGGGTGCCGATAAGACGCCTCCTGATCTGCTTGTTTCTCGCCTAAGCGGCTTGCTGGTTTCGGTTACCATGCTTACGTATAAAAAAGCGACGTATCGTTAAGCAGAGAACAGAAGGGTGCGAAAGGCAAATTTGGCAACGCCATCGGGGCATGCAAGAATGGCGAAAGAGTGTCGACCAAGTTTCCATAAGCGTGAGCGACGGCGTTTCGTCACGAGACAAGCGGCCCAAGCGCACAAGGCAAACTTCCGAGAAAGTGTCTGAAAAGAACAACACATGACACCAGCAGTTAACGTAAGGTTTCAGGAAGGTTTCAAAGTGTCTGGCCGATGAGATTCGGCCTAAATATAGACATCGATCGACCCTGTCATACGCGTATGACCGGTGCGAAACGCGTAATGGCGAACAGTAGCGATACACGGAAGGAGGGTAATGAGGTTAGGGGTACAAGCCACTGACTGTCTACAACGGAGATTGTGCTCACTTTCAACATTTAAAATGTTCAGGAATAAAGCCGAATAAGCAAGACTCTCCTAAAAGTATATAAGCATTCGACATTCACTACCCTGTAGCACTGTACCAATAGTAACCTTCTCGATGAATGCGTGTCGTCGCCAATGATTCCATTAGGACTCGCTTTCTTGCAGGTCCATCACAGACGCGAGCTGAGCGCTTCTTGGCTGAACTTTACGCACGCATTTGAAAAAATATGACTCTGTTCTGTGTTTCACAACTCGGCCTGAGATTTATGGCTACCCAGTGCCGGCTACCCAGGGGCACCATTATCGCCACTTTAGCTTTTCACCCTCGCATCATTGTCGGGCCATGTCATACTTCTTCTGCTCCTTTAAGCGTGCTGACCGTGTGTCGACTGGCTGAAGGTTCAGCTTTCGTTCACGCTCCACGGCTCAACGTAACACCTGAAGTGCGCTCGGGTTTCGTTAGCAATCAGCATGAGCGCGGTGGAGACCTCTAATCCAATACTAACTAACGAGATTTGACGAAGTTCAATCATGCAGAGTGCGGGAAAACGTCTAAATCTGGCGCTTTAGCCCACTCGTCCCTACAGGTACACTACTGTTTTCTGGCACGTTTCCTACGACAGCAGGAAAGCCGCGTGGTTTGTACGTATAAGTCCTACTCACCCGCCGAATGCATGGTGCAAAGCACGCGGGCTAAGCTTTGTTATTTTAAAATTTGTACGGTTCTCGCTAATTCGCGGCCATGCGGTGCGCCTTGAGATTAGGGGAGACCCTGCGCGAGCATTTTTCCATTTCAATCTCCTAATCCGGGTTTTAATTCCGCCTCGGTGTCCGCCCGTTAAGGTATGCCATGCCGTCCCGGCCACCGGTCTAAGGCGGTCCGCCACGGCGGCGGCGCGAGGTTCGCGCACTCGGTTGATCTTTGGCATCGCGCGGGCCAGCGCGGCGGTTCGGCTTTCAATCGCAAATCCCTTTTGAGTGTCGCCACCGCGCTAGGCCCCGCCTTTAGCCACCTTTTGTTGACCGTATTTAACTAGCAGACCAGGGCAGAACGAGTGCCAATATTGAGGTGCGTTCGCCCCGCAGGTTTACCAGTCTTACCTACTGGGAAGCAGCGTGTTTCCGATTGTTTGCCTGCCATTTGACGATGTTTTCTAGTGTTCTCTACAGTTTCTTTGCCTCTGTTAAGTTCGTGACTTGCAGGACCCTCTTCCAAAACTTCGGTAACCCGCGTGCATAGAGATGGCTCGCTTCAGCATTGTTGTTGCCTCCGCAGTCTTCGGCTTCGTATTACATTCTCGGTCAGCATTCGCCCTCACGTGCTACGAGACAGACTCAAATGTAAGTGACTCGAAAACATTGCGTGCCCGTAGTCCATTTATTTACCTGAATCTTTGCAGGGCGCGATCCACGAGAGGTCAAACGACGAGTGGGTCTTCTGCGCCATGGTGCCCACTCATATGGCCGACGGCAAGCTGGTCGAGGGCCGAGCCTTTGGTATGCCCGCGGAGGCGGACGTCACGGAGTCCTACCAGCACTTGTTCGCGCATTCCGACGAGGTCTACCAGGTGCTGAGTATCTGCGTCTACGAGGTGACTGCTTGTTTCTTTGAGCTCGCTAACGAGCGTTTCATTCTTCACGTAGTCCAAACCTCCTTTTTCAGAAGTACAGCTTTGACGCAATCTCACCGAAGTTCAAGAACAAAATGCCCGCAGAGTACCTGTTCCGCTGCGTGTGCAACTACGACCGCTGCAACCAGGAGACCACCTTCAGCGCCTACTTGGCCTCCTTCAAGAAGGAGCAGGTGTAAGCAGCAGCAGCGGCCAGCAACATCTCTGTGAGGACGGAAGGACATTACAGCATGCTTTGTTGCGATTGTGTTAGATGTACAGGCGTTAAATAGTATTCCCGTGTTTTCCCGTGTGTATTTTACCGGTGCCGCTAATACGATGACGCTTCTCGCATGGTATTCCCTCTACCGGTTCTTGCCAGATTCGAGTGTTCGCATCTCGGGTATTCCACAATCTTAGCTTGTCGAACTTTGTAAAATACTGCGTTGAAATCAGATTGACGAATAAACTAATAAATATTTCTTGCACAATTTGTTCCCAGTAAGTCTTACGGAAACAGTTTACGCGTTAGGAATCGTTAACGCCTCCAGTGATCACTTAAGACCGTGGCATGGAAATTTGATTAACACACACACGGCTATCAAGACAGTCAACGCTCACTTACTTACCGGGGCTCAGCTACTTGTTTTCTAAGGTTAAGTTCGTTAACAATGTCCGCGTCACAATAAGATTAGCTTGTTCTTTGAGCAACCTCATAATTCGGCATTGTTGTGTCTGGCTGTTCATGTAGCCAAAAATAGCGATACGTCGTAATGTGCACGAAACTGTCTGTTGGGAACATAAGAAGACGCTTTTCAAAGCCTTATGATATTTTGCAAACCGGAAATGGACGAGTAAAAAGGAGCCGACATGTCTCTCCATTTCCTCATTCTGTGGTGCCGACGACGACGCTCGATTATCAATGCGGCCATCTTTTTGTCGCAGTTGTTGTGGCTATGCAAAGAGGGTATTGCCCACCGCGCCACGACTCGCATTTCGTTCACTCTTTGGCGACTGTGGCTTGCGTCAGTCGCGTTCGGCCTGCTGCATCCGTAATGATTTGGTTGCGTTGCGCATTACCGCGGGTTCAAAGTCGTATTTGTCATGGTTTTTAACCGTTTTATGGCGTTGCACCGAGGTAGTTTAGGACGTTCTAAGCTAAATGTCGGAGGCACCCGTAGTCGTCGAATACAGGCAGATCCGCTTGGGTCGCAGCAATGCGTCGGTAAGTGAACTGAGCGCCAAACGTTTTCATTCTTTCCACCGGTGGAGAACTCTACACTTGCAGGTCGACATTACGAATGGTCTCGTCGTGGACAACTACCGCCCAGAAGCCACCACAGCAGTGACACTGCGTGTACTTTTCAATGGCCAAGAATTACCAGCACCACTCTCGGAGGAGCTCGGGATGGTGCCGTACCGTCCCTTCGAATCGAGCTACCAAAGCACTTTAGGTGGACGAGAACGCACTGAAGCGCTATGCGTGGGGTCAGCATGGAATCCTGGAATTTCCCAGTGAGCAGGATGCGCGAAGGGAAATCGACGCGATCCACAAGATGGGACCTTGCTTCAGTTTCCATGTAAGCACATTCTTCAGCCAAAACGAGTGTAATTCTGACCTCGAATTGACAAGAAGCGCTAGCCTACATATTGGCTTTCTTCTGCTAGTACCATTCTCATACCGCTATAAATTTAGCTCGTGACGCCCGTGGAACAGTCCCTCTTGTACCGCACCGGACCGTCGGAGTCAGTCGGCCGAGAGCCACCGCCAGAGTGCCCGATATGCTGCGAAGACTCGGGAGTTTTCGCGTTGTCCATATGCGGGCACACGATTTGCGATAAATGCTTGTTCCGGCGCGTACGTTTCCATATCGTAGATCCATTCCAACCGCATTTACTGTGTTCTTCATGTGTCGTTTAGGCTGACTCCGGCAGTATGTCGAAAGTGACGTGCCCTGCAGGAGAATGCCGCGACCCGATTGCGCTCAAGGACTTTGTGGTATGCTATGGCTCCTAACAACCTCGCGAATACTGCAATTTAGATTGCTGCCAACCGCTACACGAAAGGCGACAAGCGGGAGCTGCAGGGACTTTCCGAGACGCTCACGCTGACCGCCCTCAAGAACTTCCTGCACCGCGCGTCTAGCGAGTGGACCGAGTGCAGGAACAAGGCCTGCGACGACGGCATCGTCAACATCGAGGTTCGTGCCGCGATAGACATACGTGGTGGACACCGTCAGTTTTTAGGCTTACGTTCCGCATGACGAGCGCAACGAGGCCGAGGAGTTGGCGCCACCGGAGGCCGGCACCTGCGGCAGCTGCTGGAAGACGTACTGCATGCGATGCGGAAACGCGCCGCACACCTCCAACTGCTACGAGAACGCGATTGCGCTGCAGATCGCGCGAGACCCCGCGTTGCGCGAGTGGCACGAGTAAGGACCGCGCTACAGTCCTGAGCATGATGTCATCACGCTTAGGGAGGAGAAGTGGTCGATGCGGCGGTTCTGCCCGGTACCGAAGTGCTGCGCCTCGATGGAGAAGCTCGAGGGTTGCAACGTACGTGAAAAGTCGCTTTTTTGTGGTTTAACCCCTTTTTAGCACATGATGTGCGCCACATGTGGCACGCATTTCTGCTGGCCATGCGCCAGCTTCACGGTTCGTTCTAGGCTTGGTCCTACAGAGCTACACGTCCTTGTTTAGGCATCCGTGCCCGGTGAGCTCTACGCGCATCTACGAAGCGTACACGGCCACATTGGGATCGAGTTCAACGATTTCGCGGACGACCGCGTCGGTGCGCGCAGAAGGGCGGCGCAGCTATTCTATAGGGCGCGTGGTACGCTGGACCAGCTCGAGGCCTATCAGAATTTCGTCGAGGTACGGCGGCTCGACGGCGGCGGCTTGTGATTTAGTGGCTATTTTAGGCTGTTGCCGTGTACACGGAGGGACTGGGGCGAATTCGTCACATCGAGCCGGACTACTTCGAGCCGGTGCCGTGCGAGAAGGTCGTGACGGAGGAGATGTACGATCGGGAGGTGTACTGCCAACGGCGCCAGTAACCTTATGCTCGGTGTTATTTGCATTTTGATGTAGCGATACACACATACATTCTTGTTCTTTTGCATTACCAACCGTATTCTGTCCTCATCCGCGTGTTCTCTATGTTACCCAATGGTTAGCGGCATGGCGTAATAAAGGTCCTAGTCTTTCCCGAGACCTGTAACAAACGTCGTCTTTATGACTCTTGTCTTATGACCTTTTATGACTAGAACGAGCAAATTTATCAAACAAGTAACGCAGAAGAGAACATTCTATCACAGGGAAGAGGCACGTGAGATCACCGGCAGGCACAAGAGATCACTGGGCATTGCATTGTGCACTGAGTTTATTTCTGCTCCTTCTTGAAGGAGGCCAAGTAGGCGCTGAAGGTGGTCTCCTGGTTGCACAGGTCGTAATTGCACACGCACCGGAACATGTACTCGGCGGGCATGGTGTTCTTGAACTTGGGTGAGATTGCGTCGAAGCTGTATTTCTAAAAATAATAATTTAGTGATCAAATTCAATGGGAAGATTGTCAGTTCAGTTCAGCCTGAAGAGCCCACGTACCTCATAGACGCATACGCTGAGCACTTGGTAGACCTCATCAGAGTGCGCGAACAGGTGATGGTAGGAGTCCGTGATGTCAGCCTCTGCATGAAGGCCAAAGGCTCGTCCCTCGACCAGCTTTCCGTCGGACATGTGCGTCGGGGTCATGGCGCAGAAGATCCACTCGTCGTTGGACCTCTCGACGATGTCACCCTGCAATTTGTTGGTGGAACTGTGGACATTTCCAAACGTCAGGCGCTAACAACAGTCAAACTTTCGCTCGGGACTTACGTTAGAGTCAGTCTCGTAGCAGGTGAGAGCAACCGCTGAATGGAGCTGAGCGAATGCAAGGACGACGCAGGAAGCGAAGAGGCTCAGCTGCGATGCCATTTCGAATGAATTCGGATCTGACTTGGAAGCTTGGGTGCAATGAGAGGACACGTTAGGACAACTCAAGCTCAGTATAAATCCTCCGCTAGCGCCAGTGGCTTTATACGGACCGAGATCCGAGGCAGGGGCGGGGCTGAGCGCTTGGAGCTGAAGAGGGATTTGCAAGAAAGTGGCGAGCATGCCAAAGATCGGTAAGCTGTGGAATTTGCCGACCAAGGAACCGCCTTCGCATTGTGCGCGAAGACAGTGCTAAACTCCCTTCAAATGGGGCGGCCGGTGGCTAACCCCCGGATTAAACAGATTGAAATGGGAAAAAAGTTCAAAGGTGGTCTAATCCGCACGGTCCACGCATGGCCGGGAATTAGCCAGAACCGTACGAATTCCAAGATAACAAAGCTTGGCCGCGCGGCTTTAGGACAGAAGGGCCAAGTATGCTGAAGATTAAAGAATAAAGCCGAAGAACAGAAGTACATTTGAGATAAGCCTCCGAAGACACGGAAAACTGGTACCTGTATCAGCTTACCTAATGGGATTGGACAGTGGATCTCGTTAGCGAGAGTCCTTACAATCTGAATTGAAGGACCCATAAGCCGATTAGTGCTTGGCTCACATGGTTACACCATCATACGATTTGGTGGTGGCACGTTGCGACATTGACCGGATCGGCATGCGCTAACTGTTCTTTGGATATGCGATCCCAAAAGTTTGAAGCGCATTGGTCGTAGGCTCAGAAGCGCCTAGGGTTGTTCAGAGCCTCTTGGCAAGCCACCGGTGGTACCTACATATTCCATCATTTCGTAAAAGTGGCTGCGAAAACGGTCTCGAAAATGGTACCTTTCTAGAAATAGCTAAGACGCTCTTGTCGTTTGGTAGCGTCACTAGTCGGCTGTGTGCGTCACGAGTGTCAGTTTCGTTGGTCAGACTTGTAGCGTATCGGTTACGTCTCGGGTACAATCGGCTTTGGAAATCCGCCATCGCCGTCACTTTTAGGCGCGCAGATACTAACATAGATTCGCGGGGGAGGGACAGTTCCTAAAGACCAACCGAAGTCAGGATTTGTCAAATCCATTTCTACCTGATGAAAGGCAGTATGACTGTGAAAAAAGACGAATGTTAGCGTCATTTTTCTACTTGATGTATTAATATCAGCAAAGCCAAATCTTAGAGAGGTGGTTTCTACTTACTTATCCTCTGATTATTCTTCCACCTTCATTCTATTCGTGTTTCCAGCCAGCATGTACAGTGCATACGTGAGTGAAGGACACGCATATTCGTCGCGGTTGTCAAGCCACCGCTGCAAGACTTTGTGCCAACTGATCAGTGTGAACTCAATGATGAACCGTCCGGAATATATAATCTGCTAGGAAAGTTGACTTCGCAAACCGATTGTTGAACCGCGAGAATCCGGCCCGTCTACCCCATTATCTGGACATGAAGTGCGGCACAAAAGCTCGCTAATCCGAATCGTACCATTGCCCATCTGGGATGTCTGATGACGACTGCAAAACTGTTTTGCATGGGCCTTGTTCCTGGATTAGCCTCTAAATGTGCGGCACACGCGTTACGTGGTTGCCCAAACGGTAGTGCCAGCGCTTCTCGCCGGAAAAGGAAAGACGATAATTGCGTTTGTTCTGGAATTAATATGCGTGATCACGCTATGCCAACGTGAATCGTTAGGGATTCCCTCGATGCGTCGGCAAGTAATTATTGGAAATGTTGTCCACTGGTGTTTGTTCCGCGGCTGCCGTGACGCAACTGAGCATGAATCTCGTACGATGAGTTTGAAGTGCATAACTAGGCATCGGGAGCAGCTGTCTAACACAGATTCATCGGCACTGAGGACAGAACCCTAGCCTTTTGCCTAGAGCTGGAGGCGACGGAACGATCACTTAGGCAACATACGGATTCGAAATTTTACACTTTACACAAGAGTGCCGATAGATCGTGAAACTGTCGAGCTGCATGACATCACTCCTGGCTGTCACTGTGCCGCCATTAGAGAAAGGCGACCTCTATTCTTTGCACAGCTCAAGAGTAGTCTAGGCTCTTTATCTGCCCAAGAAGGTGGCGGATGGGGAAACGATAAGCCTAATCTTCTCTTTCTTCCACCCTCATCTTGGGTCCGCTTGTTCACGCGAACCCGACCGATCAAGACAGAGTTTATTACAGCGTGAACTTAAGCTGTTAACTTGATCTTTGTCATTCCTCCAGTCGAGCCATGTTTGTTTTTTTACAACGGAGGCTTTAGGCAGTCTAGTGCAAACGAGACTGGTAGTGCACATTTGTCGTTCTAAGCTTCCAACCGAATGTAAGCCACCCGCACTAGTGGAACAAGCATGGGTCTTCCTAATAGGATTACTCGGTTTAGTCCTAGACTGCCCATGGCTCAATAGTGAAGCCTCAAAAGCTTAAAGAGAAGCCGTATGATCGACGAGGATTTCGGTGCTGTGCGGAGTTCGAAATGCCAACCGGTCTACCTGCCGACAGCTTCTTGCTAAGCTCGATACATGATGAAGTTGTCGATTGGCTGAGGGCAAACGCACTTTGTACGAGCAGGCAAGCTTAAACTTGTATTTTCAGCATTTACGTCTTAAGTATGTTTTCGACTCGCTATGATGTAAAGCGGAAACGAGAATGACGTGTTTTAACTTAAACGGTTCGGATTAGCACGTACTGTGGCCGACGAGTGTACGTTCTAAACGTCACTCACATGAATCAGTTTGAATCCATTAGTGTTTGGTTCGGCACTAATATGCGAGGAACCGTTGGTACTTCATGCTTCTATATATGGTGCAGGGTTCCACTTTATTTGCATCAGCGCAAGCGAAATATCCACTTGCGCAGTGCTTAAATACCTTTTTGATAGTAAAGATCGACAAACCCCACCCGTACCGTACTGCCGTACCGTACTGACCCACCCGTACCGTACTGCCGTACCGTATTACGGCCAGTACGGTACGGTACGGGCCGTAATACGGTACGGATGCCGATCTTGATAATTGCCGATTCAGTCTGAAGTAAACGAAGCTGAAATTGCGTCTTGGCCCTACTGACCGTCGTTGATCGTCCCTATATTGTTTCTAACAATGCTTCGCAGAAACCTTTACTGAAATTCATCATGGAGAACAAATAAGTATCACAGCTAGAGATAGGGGACGACCACCCGTACCGTATCCGTATCCGTACTGACCCCTCCCGTACCGTAGCCGTACCGTAATGCATTTTACGGCCCGTAGCCGTAGCCGTAATGCACTCAGAAATCCGCATGTACGTCCTAATATCTGTGTTTTTTCGACAACAAATGAAGGGAACCATGTTGCTATGGGTAATATAGCATATAGCCAGCATTTACAGTCGATAATGGGCATGTTTCGATCCAAGAAAACGTGCATTTTTGNCAGGCAAACTTAAATATGTATTTTCGGCATTCAACTTCTTATGTACTAGCCGCTTGGCGCGCTTCGCGCGCCGCGCGTCTAGGAAATGTTCGCTTATAAGGGGATCCACGCATGATACGTACCTATTTATCATTGTTGGACATATCTAGACTCATAATGAACAATGGTTTATAGCCAGCTCGCCAAAAGGCTTCCATTTGAGATATGACATGATCGAATTGTTCTAAAAAATCACCATTTTGGGGGGGTTACCCATTTTTAGGTGGACCAAAGGGGGTTTCAGACCAAAATGAAGAATGTTTCGTAATCAGGCCATCAAGTGCTTTCATTTGAAGTACGTCTCATTGTTCCACATGACAACGAAAAATCACCATATTGGGGGATTCACCCCAGTTTTAGGGAGTGAAAAGGGGGTTTCGGACCAAAAATGAAGAATGTTTCGTAATCAGCTCATCAAGGGCTTTTGATTGAGTTATGACTCAATGCTCCAGCATGACCTCAAAAAATCACCATTTTGGGGGGTCGACCCCCTCTGTAGGGGGTCAAATGGGTATTTTGGAACAAAATGAAGAATGTTTCGTAATTAGCTCATCAATGACATTCGTTTGAGGTATGACTCAATGCTCCAGCATGACCTCGAAAAATCACCATTTTGGGGTTGACCCCCTTTTTAGGGGGTCAAAAGGGGGGTTTTGGAACCGTAAAATGAAGAAATAGTTCCGTAAGTCNACGGAGGCTTTAGGCAGTCTAGTGCAAACGAGACTGGTAGTGCACATTTGTCGTTCTAAGCTTCCAACCGAATGTAAGCCACCCGCACTAGTGGAACAAGCATGGGTCTTCCTAATAGGATTACTCGGTTTAGTCCTAGACTGCCCATGGCTCAATAGTGAAGCCTCAAAAGCTTAAAGAGAAGCCGTATGATCGACGAGGATTTCGGTGCTGTGCGGAGTTCGAAATGCCAACCGGTCTACCTGCCGACAGCTTCTTGCTAAGCTCGATACATGATGAAGTTGTCGATTGGCTGAGGGCAAACGCACTTTGTACGAGCAGGCAAGCTTAAACTTGTATTTTCAGCATTTACGTCTTAAGTATGTTTTCGACTCGCTATGATGTAAAGCGGAAACGAGAATGACGTGTTTTAACTTAAACGGTTCGGATTAGCACGTACTGTGGCCGACGAGTGTACGTTCTAAACGTCACTCACATGAATCAGTTTGAATCCATTAGTGTTTGGTTCGGCACTAATATGCGAGGAACCGTTGGTACTTCATGCTTCTATATATGGTGCAGGGTTCCACTTTATTTGCATCAGCGCAAGCGAAATATCCACTTGCGCAGTGCTTAAATACCTTTTTGATAGTAAAGATCGACAAACCCCACCCGTACCGTACTGCCGTACCGTACTGACCCACCCGTACCGTACTGCCGTACCGTATTACGGCCAGTACGGTACGGTACGGGCCGTAATACGGTACGGATGCCGATCTTGATAATTGCCGATTCAGTCTGAAGTAAACGAAGCTGAAATTGCGTCTTGGCCCTACTGACCGTCGTTGATCGTCCCTATATTGTTTCTAACAATGCTTCGCAGAAACCTTTACTGAAATTCATCATGGAGAACAAATAAGTATCACAGCTAGAGATAGGGGACGACCACCCGTACCGTATCCGTATCCGTACTGACCCCTCCCGTACCGTAGCCGTACCATAATGCATTTTACGGCCCGTAGCCGTAGCCGTAATGCACTCAGAAATCCGCATGTACGTCCTAATATCTGTGTTTTTTCGACAACAAATGAAGGGAACCATGTTGCTATGGGTAATATAGCATATAGCCAGCATTTACAGTCGATAATGGGCATGTTTCGATCCAAGAAAACGTGCATTTTTGCCTTTCTTGGAGTCAGCCGGCGTCTGGGATTCCACACCAAAGGGTCCCGCTTACCTTATTTTACGCGTTTCGTTACGGCCCGTAACGGGGGGTCCCCCTGTAACGTAGCCGTAGCCGTACCGGACCCTCCTGTACCGTAGCCGTACCCGTAATTTACGGCTACGGGTACGACCCGTAGTACATTACGGGTCCCTATCTCTAATCACAGCTAAATGGTTAGGAGTATCGCGGAACTACGGGTGCGTAATGCGTCCGAGTTAAGAGTTAAAACGTGAGGCTGGGAAAGAACTCGTGGAGTAGCTCCGAGGTTTCTCCATTTGAGGTAGGTCTCCTTTGCACGTGTTCCAGTACGGCCGACCTAATGACCAGATTGTCGCTTTTTTGGTAGAGATGCCTAATCCCATGTCTATCTGCCTACAAGTTGCCACTAACAGTGAGGGTGACTAGGATTTAGTGCTCGGCGCCTGATGTGCTCTTTGCCATTAATCAGCCACTTCACATTTCAATAGTTTGAAGGGTTTCGTGTATATCCGCCGGATATGTCGCCGAAGCGCTAAATCGCCCCATTAAGAGATTAGATTGGCGAACGAAGCGAGGCTTCCAGCTACTTAGGTAGTCATGAGGCTGCTGCAGTAAATAAAAACTCACTCGCTTAAATGCCGACAAGGAGTAAGGTGAAGGGCAAAGTAAACAGGCGCTAAGCCGCATTCCTCTGTCCTTGGTTTCCTTTCATCCAAGGGTCGAGCTGCTAAACGATTTGGAGCTACAAACGACCTTCTTCTGCGCTCGTGGACCCAACGATCAATTTAATAAGGTGGAAGCGCTCGGCGATTCGTGTAATCGTCTCTAGTGAGAACAATCCATGGAATAGCGGGATGATCCACGATATTGGCCGAGGCACTATCGAATTGTTAGTAAACACGAGATTGAGCAATTTGCCTACTTTCACTTGGGGTGCCATGATTTCATACTCGTTCAACGCGGGCACCTGAGCCTAGCAATGTCATGACTCGCTTGACGGGACCGAGTCAAAGAAGCTTAGTCATATGAGCGTGAACAGAATGGCTTCAATTAATATCCAGGCTGGTGTTATAGACTAACGTACCGTGATATCTGGCTTCTAGTTCTTATCCTTCTCCCAGCAAAGTAACCCTTTGCGCCGCTGACACTAAGACAGTAAGGCTCGAAGGGCGTCTAGACCGACGTACCAGAAGCATTCGATGGTACAATGCAAAAGCGAACTAGTGAGATGAGAAGAGACGGAACGATAATGCAATTGAAGTTCGCTTTATTCTACCGCCACTAGCGCTCAAAACATCAGGATAGCATGTGAGGGCGATCCCGAGGCATTGTGCCTACTTGAGAATTGCTCATATCATTGCGGCGCAAATATTGGTACCTGTATGCCACACCATGCTAAGCTGTCTGCCCCTTGCTCCAGGATTTCATGCGCACAACGGCCGTAGAAGTTCCGAAAAGCTAGTGGTATCAAGACAGATCTTCGTCGTCAGTCGTCTGCGTGTTGCATGCGATCGTACCCCGCAACTCCTTAGTCATGAACATTTCGTCGTAACTAACCTGCTAACCACTACGGAATTATACGTGTCGCCATGAAAGGGACGACCCTCTCCACATGGTAACAACAACTTTTATTACGATAAACAACTGGGCATGCAAATTAACCATGGCGCTGGTTCACGACATTCCCATTTGCGTCGAGCGTCGTGCAGTTCGGTTCCACGACGAACTCGATGTTGTCGCATTGCGCGTAGTTCGGCCAACCCGTAGCTCTGCCTTCTTCTTTGTCCGACTGGACGAACGGCGCCAGCTTCTGTATGCACTGGCCTTTGGATATGTCGATCTTCACCAGGCCGTCTTCCTTGTACCTAAAACACAATTCGCTAGAGCTAATGCGGATAGGCGAAAGCGTACTTGAACGGCTTCGTGATAACGCGGCAGGCCGGACAACTCACAATAAGCTGGCTTGCTCGGAGCACGGTCTCATGTTGCATGAACTCAAAGAGCTGGTCCTTATCAATGGCGGGTGCCTAAATCAACGATGGACGTTGGCTTTGGACTGACACGATTAAGGTGGGTACCCTGTTCGGTTTGTTCCAGAACATTTTCTCGGGCAGGTCTATGCCGTTGAAGCCGGGACACTCGGTGATATTCCTCCGCGTAACGTTCACCCACGGCAAATCGTGACATGGCACCTGAACCTCGATCCAGATGAAGGTGGATGTACGTCCGTCCAATGAGATTCCTCAATGACATGCCGAATAACGGGCCGCCTACCTGCTCATGAAGATCCATGCAAGATTTGTCCGGGTCGATGAAGTCGTCGTCCAGCTCATAGTGGCGCCACGCGAAGGCCAACTCGCCTTGTTCCCCGCTGCAGAAGTCCTAAAAGACAATCTTGCACCATGTCGGATCATGCAATCTTCGATGCTAGACTCTCTGAGAGACTTACCGTATTAAATTTCAAATCAGGTGGCAGTGTCTTGAAACGACAGTGGGCAAACGTCACTTCGTTCTTGCGCTCGTTGAATACGTGGTCTTCCTTGTCGAATCTGTTCACTTCTCGCTAAAGGTTGGCTGGTGGGAAAAACGCACCCGTGAATGCTCTTACCCAAGTTTCGACCAGAAACAGTGCGAGAACGGCGGTAGCACCGCACAGCAAGAGGAACACTAAGAACTAAACCAGTGCTCGTAAGATTTACGCGGGCAGACCCGGATGTGCTTACGAGACCGATGCAAACGTAGACGGACTGCTTTCTGCGCAGCACCCAGCGAGCGTAGCGTTCTATCCGCTTGCGGCGTTGTCGCGTGTTCGTTGCCTAGAAATGTCAATGACCGCTTGCATGTCAAAAGTGAGCGAAGCAGGTTTGAAACTACATGACTCACCTTTTTCTTAGTCGTCTTCTGTTTCTTCTTCAGGCACACCATGGCAGTGAACAGCGAAGCGATGGGCTGCGTAGAACGAGAGACACCGCGAACGGAACGATCGAATTGTACAAATCTGGTTTTTGAAAGAAATCGACGGGCTTTATCGGGAGTATAAATTTGCATGCATGCAAATTGCAAAAGAATGTTTTTCCTGATTGGGGCTCTGCCCATGCCCTACTGCTTAAGAATAGGCCCCTCTAACGACGGAACCTTGGTTCCCCGTGTGTCTATGTGGCCAACGTTGTTGAATTTATTACGCAGTAGTTGCACGAACATCCACAGAGCTATGAGTTCAGGGCTCCCATTTGGTAATCGCGCCACCCTCTGACGTATAAGTTCAACGGAAATAACTCGTAGACATCCTTGTTGATATACTCCGGCGGTATCGAATAGCTAGAGTAGCGCACTAGCTGTTCCGGTTTTAGCTAAAGTGACTCTAAGCTAAGCAGCGATCAATGCAACTCACAGTCCCTCTTGTATGGCCAAGTACTACGTCACACCGGTGAGCAACGCGGAGGTACGGCAGCAGCCGCCACCACTCGTTAGCATTTCCGCTGATTTCAAATAGTCCATGCTCGTCACTGAGTGTGTCGTTTAGCTCGTCGTTGGGTGAAACTAAAATGAGAATGGCTGCCTGAAGATGTACGTGAGAACTTTGCACCATGAAGGACCGCTACTATTGCTGGAGTTTTCCAAAAAAGCTACATATCGCTAAATTATACGATCGGTTCATTACAGGCCATGCCTACTGGAAGCGCTGGCTAGCCTTGCTTCTAGCGAATGCCCCTTCAAGGGCTTTGTGCTACCAGCAGTCGACTCCGAAACGCCACCATCGACACGATGGTTGGCACGCACGAGAAGAAACTTACACCAGTCATAGTCGTAGAGCTGAACTAGTGTGTACTTTACAGGCTCGCAGTGATCGACGTCGTCTTTGCTAGCTGGCGGCTTACAGCAGGTCAGCCGACCGCGCACAACGACTCTCTGGTGACCATCGAAGGAAAAGAAGGGCCGCAGCTCTGCGGACACCTGCTCATGCGTCTCCGCATCCGTAGGCCCCGGTAGGACAATTGTTGTAGAGAGATTCTTAGGTCGAGGAGTCCTCGCTGATGAGTTATAGGCAGCAAATTCCTCTTCGTCAACGCAGTGGACGTTGAATTTCACTGAGTGTGAATTCACCAGGAAAATAACGACGACCGACGCGGCTGCGATCATAGCGATGGCCTTCCAGAATGGCGACAATGTGGGCCTCAGGGTCGGCCGCCTTTCACTTTCCTCACCACCTTCGGCAGCAGCACTGTGAGTAGTCCTCGCATTGTCTTTCTGCAGCGGTTCGTACATTTGTGGTGTCGGATGGCTGCTTTTGTGAAAACGTACGTGTGCCGACCGCTCTTGTTTTAGCGGAATGAGCAAGCACGTCGACGGATGAGTCAAATTGTCGATGAAGAACTTTCGCAGAAATGCATGACTACACGAGAATCAAGCGACAAACACACATGAAAAGTAGTAAATGGTAGTCTGGTTGCTCGGACAAAAGGTATGTCGTCTGCCATATGCACGAGGAACACTTATCCAGACGAAAAGACTACTGATTAGGGGCAGAAACTGGCAAGCTCATCGAGAGATTGGTCGGCTCAAGGCCGTAAATTTTTGCTACACGTGTTAGCGCCATTAAGATGACTCGGCTTGTTGTTACTTGCATAGCGAAGGTTTAATTTTATGTACGAACGTGGCGAAATAGGACGCAAATCGTGGGAACAAAGAGTAACCTTCGCTTGACACTCGCAGGATTCTATCGTTCACGGTTCGTCTGTGCAGCGCTCGGGGCAGTTGATGGAGCTACTCCTGAAAGTTCAGATATTCCGTGCTGCCCACAGCTGTAGGATGTACAGGACTTGGGCAAGACGTCTTTGTGGCCTACCTAGAGAGATGCGGAAATCTCTTCGGGAAATGACTTCACTGCGTCCTCGGCAGTTCTATCCGAGACTAAACTACGCCTGGGCATACTGCACAACTGAACTAACGCGGAACGAGCATACCTCCAGTGAAAAGAGTCTCGTTAGCGTTTTCGTACAGGTCGCGAGACTTCTCTGCCACAGTCTGTGCAGCTCCTGACACGGCTTCCTTCGTGGACTCCCATGCCGAACCTGCTTTCTCCTTAGCCGCATCGAAGTAGCCTTTGTCTTGGTTCGAGCCGGACATTGTTAAATGA
>JNEY01000186.1:133626-176597 GCA_020875895.1 Aphelenchus avenae
CAAAAAACCGTTGGTATCGCCTGCGGCGGGCTTAATACATCGTTTCCCTACGGGAAACTCTGCGATAATGCTCCAAATTTGCCTCCGGCGGGCCAAAAAGTTCAGATTTCCTACAGCCAATAGCGAAATAAGTCCTACAAATCACGTGCTCGGCACCTAAGGCGGCATGTTTTGTATAGCAAAAAGCCAGTTTTCAATAGAAACGTCCACAAAACCGCCGAAAAAGGCGTTGGTATCGCCTGCGGCGGGCACAAGACGTCGTTTCCCTACGGGAAACTCTGACGATAATGCTCCAAATTCTCCTGGGGCGGGAAAAAAGTTAAGATTTCGATTTTTTTAGTAAAAATTTTCGGTGGTAGCGCGTGCGGCGAGCTAATCGTGTGTTTTCCTATGGGAAATCACTGTATAAAACGGGTTTTTTAACATTTCGACCCCCCCCAGACCCCAAAAATTTGCACTGTTCGACCCCCCCCCCCCACGAGGGGTCATTCGCCCCCCGAGGCCGAATTTCATCTGAGCAGCCTGTGTGCAGCGCTCGGGGCGGTTGATGGAGGTACACCTAAAAAGTTCAGATATTATCTGCTACCCACAGCTTTACACTGTACCGGACTTAAGTAAGGCGACCTTAAAGCCTACCTAGAGAGATGCGGAAATCTCTTCGGGAAATGACTTCACTGCGTCCTCGGCAGTTCTGTCCGAGACTAAACTACGCCTGAGCTGACTGCTCAACTGAACGAGAAACGGCATGAGCATACCTCCAGTGAAAAGAGTCTCGTTAGCGTTTTCGTACAGGTCGCGAGACTTCTCTGCCACAGTCTGTGCAGCTCCTGACACGGCGTCCTTCGTGGACTCCCATGCCGAACCTGCTTTCTCCTTAGCCGCATCGAAGTAGCCTTTGTCTTGGTTCGAGCCGGACATTGTTAAATGACAGAATTACTCAAATGAAAAAGTGGATACTAAGAATGCAATTCAATGGGCGCAGTGACTGGCACTTAGCTCACTGAAGAACTGTTCGACGGTTCCACTTTTTGAGCGGGCTTATTTGGCTGTTGTTGTTTACGAGACCCATTTCGAGACCGCGCTGCGAAAACAAGCGGTATCCGTGGAGACAGCGGTTTGACCGATTTTTTTTGCTTTTACTTATCCATCACTCTACGGGCTTGATGTTACCTCCAGAACGATGCTAACGGATGTGTTAAGCACGCTAAATCCCCATGAAGCTAGCGAATCTTAGTGAAACGTTTAGTCGACCAGCTCTACGAACCCATGGCGCATGTCGCTGTGTTATTAGGCACTAGCCGCGCTTGCTTTTTTGCTATTTGCGTGTTTTGTTCTTATTTCTCTTGCTAACTGGTAACGAGCAGAGCCTGTTATGGTTTAGACAAGAACCCAATGATGCGTCACAGAAAGTTAACATTTGAACAGCCGGGTCTCGAAACGAACCAGAGCGCCAAGACTGGATGTCCACCTGGACTTCAGCGTAATACTTCTTGAAGCTCCTATCTAAAATGGCCTAGCACCCCGCACGATGCTTTACGCTCAACTGAACTAATGTGGCCAGTTTAGCTTCGGTCACTATGACGGACCCGAACTGGGACTGGGACGACTCCACGACTAGCGCTAACGGCGGCTACGGAGGACAGTCAACGCAAGCGTGGAATGCGAATCAGTACAGTCAACAGCAAGCGGGAGCTGGCTCCTACTATCCTACTAGGTAGGTACATGAACCCTAGAGATGTCGAAGCGTAGCCTGTGTTCCCATTCTTCCAAACTCCCATATTTCAGTCAAACTCCATCGTCCGTACCGCAGTGGAACGCGCCAACGCCACCAGACCCTAATGCCTACAGCGCGCCACCTAATCCGTACGCCGCACAATGGAATGCTCAGCAGCAAGCACCAGCTCCTGGTGGCACCCCAGGGTTCGGTACCGGTACGTGCAGGCACTGTGGTTTAAAGCATACATGTGGTTAGATTTAGGCTATTCTATCCCGCAGCAGTTCATGTCCGATCCGATGTTCAACGCAGCGCGACAGATCGGCGGACAGTTTGCGGAGCAGCAGAAGCAAAAGGTAGTGGTGATAAGCTAAGTTGTTGTCACCCAAAACCCAGTCCATCCCAGCAACTCTCATGCCTGCGTTGGCTAGTTAAAGCTTTTTAGATCTCACAATACATATCGTCCTTCCAACTGAAATATTACTTCGCTGTCGACACGAGCTACGTCAGCAGGAAGCTGGGCGTCATCCTCTTTCCATTCATCCATCGTGTGCGTTAGTGACGCATTGTCACGTGAATTCATTCTGCTTAATTTAGGACTGGGCGATACAGTACGGTCAAGGAGGCGAGCCCGTACCGGCCAGGCAGGACATCAACGCGCCGGACCTGTACATTCCCGTGATGGCATTCATCACCTACATTCTTGTCGCTGGCTTCGTCTTCGGCACCCAGAAAAGGTTGATCATTTCGGAAGTGCCGATCCGCTAATCTACATATTCAGGTTCTCGCCGGAGAAGCTTGGTCTACTGACAACGAACGCCTTGTTCTACCTGATCTTCGAGAACATTGTCGTGTTTGTCACAAAGTATGTGCTGAATATTTCACAGAGCTTGAACCTCTGGCACGCGTTGTCGTACAGCAGCTACAAGTATGTGGGGTAAGTCGCTCAGCTTGGTCGGTTCCGGAATAAAACGAGGACGCGTTTAGGATGGTCGCCTGCCTGTTGATCTACATGCTCGGTGGGACGACCGCATACTACGTTGCCTTAGCCTACTTCATCGTTGCCACGGTTTTCTTCTTGGTAAGCATTTAGCTTAGAGCGCAAACAAAGCATTCGAGGCGTTATCCTATCACGCGTCTACTTTAGTTACGTTCACTGAAGACCTTCATTCTTGACACGGGCTACAGTCCTGATGGCGGGCGCAAGCGGAAGCTCTACCTGGTCCTCTCGATCACCCTTTTCCAGTCACTAGTCATGTGGCTGCTGACGAGGTACGGCTTTCATTGTGTGCTGACATGTACAGAAAGTTGAGTTTAGCAGCGTGACAAGCTATATGCCGACGAACTACGACATCGCGCATATGGCGATGAAGGGCATGGGTCTCGCCAACAAGGACGTACCGATGATGGCCGACGGTTCCGTCGACTACGAAGCTCTCTTGAAGATGCCTTAGTGCCTTGCATGCTTTGTCAAGACAATAATTTATTTCCCCGTGGCTTTCTCTGTGTGGTTGTGAAAGTTTTATTGGCTTCTATGCGAGAAAGAAGATCAAACAAGCACTAAATCTGGGCTTCACGTTTGGTCGCTTAGATCCCCATCTACTTGACTTAAGTCTGGGTAAATTTCGAACACGGCAGCATGAAAATTGCTAGGAACGCTCGCATCGTCCGACAATGGCCGACCGTCCGGAAGAGGGTCAGGACCCGCTGGCGTTCTACCGCGAGAAGTGCGAGTCCAACCATCACGTGGCGAAGTTCAAGCAGCTGCTGGACGAATGCAACGAGCGCGTCACCTCTCGGTCGAACACTGAGGAGACCTGCCAGCAAGAGATGGTCGACTACGTCCACCACCTCGACCACTGCGGTACGTACCACTCAGGTTCAGCCAAATGCTAAATCCCATGATTTTTAGCGATGCCGAAGGCGTTCAAGGAGCTGAAGTGAACAGGCGACGACCGCACGCTGCAACATAGAGCTGCCGTATAGGAGTCCATTTCGTTCTCTGAATGTTTTTTTGCGGTGGATGATAGGGAATAAAACGATGAGCATTTCCGATAAAGTCGAAACGTACACATAACAAAAACTCGCCAACGCCTGGAATTCGCTTTTTTGGGGGTCGAACTCCTTTAGCACCTCTGGAAACGAGTGTTTTCCTGTATGTTGAGGAGTACTAGAAGTGCAGTGCTAGCAGCTACTAGCTTACAATCTTGCAGACCAAATTTCGGAAATTTGTATGCGAGTAGGTTAAGCTTAACTGTCGGCATAGCGGTCCCAACGGGTCAAATCGACCTGGCAAAATTCCGCGTGCTTGCCCGCCACAACATTGTGCGAAGCGCTGAGAATTTAGATCCCCTCAAAGTTTTGAAATGGCCATCGGTGCCGACATTCAGTCGAAGTCCACTTCCGCTGATGTCACTGAACCTGCTCGTCATAAGTGAGACTCTTTTCAGATCTAAGCTTGCTTGAATGAATGTCTTCGCTACCGATCTAAGGCAGCATTTATTAGCTTGCATTGAGAACATAAAAATGCGAAAGAGCATTGGTAAATATACCCTGGGCCAATACAACAACGATATAGTCGTATCGGATGGCTCAACCGTTGTTTCTCTTCTCGCCGGGCCGTATCTTCCTCGTATTCTCTGCGGCAACCGACTGGTCCTCCAGCGAGATGATCTGTGCAGGAACGAGCCGGTTGTAGAAGCTGCACCAAAGGAAGATGGTGGTCGAGATCACTACTATTTCGACCATCCATGCCATCTGCGGGCCGTAGGAAGAGTAAAGAACACTAAACAACGAGTGTAAGAAAAGCAAAGGACAGTCGGTACATGCCTGATGCATATAGGGCCCAGCATCCTAGCAACACCGCCCGACATTTGTAGGATCCCCTGCTGGGTTCCTTGTCGTCGCGGCCCGAGAATCTTGGAGAACAGCGTTGTCAGCGTGATGTTGAGTATGGGGAAGCCGAGGCCAACGCAAACGATGTAGAACCCGTAGTAGAGCCAAACCTAAAGTCACGAATGATTGAGTAAAATCCCAGCCAGCCGCAATGCAGCAACCTACGTTAACAGGCGCTAGGTCAGCACACCAAGCGTGCTTGTCAATGTTGCAACCAACGGGCTCCTCAGTGGAGTTGAAAATGTACAAGAAGAGATCTGGAAGCTCATCGTGGCTTACGCCGAGTAAGGCACAAGGCTTACCGAACTCGGTATACGTTTGCACCTTGCCCGGCAAGAACGGCCACGCATACGTAACAATGTGGAAAAGTGCCAACGCGGCCAATGAGATCATGCAGCTTACGCGATAGTTTAGTCTAAACCAACCGGATGAAGGAGAAAAAAACGAGCGTGCTTACATTTTGTCAATTTTGAACACAATGTAGGCAATGTAGACGGCGAACGTCAGCGCTCCAACTACGCCTTGAGCAGCTGCCGTGAAGGTGACCGCCGTGTCCTCCGTCCACGAGAACATCATCATGGCGAAGGGCGAACCGATGCTAAATCCAATGCCGTTTTGTTGTTAAACGTAGATGTACTCTTACGTTTCCAGATTGGTATTGATGAACATCTGCGTGAACCGCGTAACGTAGCAGACGAGCACCGCAACCACGTCGTACATGGGCAAGGCAGCCGCCTTGTGATGACCTTCTTCAACCTAAGACGCACGCACAAATAGAAGCAAGTAGATCTTCAGACTTACGTCGTCATCCTCCGCCTCCTTGAGCGCCTTCTTCTCTTCCTCATGGTCGTCGATGATACCGGCATAGTTCTCCTTGAACAGGAAATACAACGCGATAGCTCCGAAGATATTCATGAAGCATGCGAGATAGGCAGGTGCAGTGTACATGTTCATCGAGAGGCCTCCGAAGAGCTTGATTCCGGGATAGGAGAGAGGTGTGAAGAAGAGCTGGAATGCCGGCCCGACAGTGTTGCCCAGTGCTTGGCCGCAAGTAACGTAGGCAATCGCTTTTGGGCGGTCACGAACAGTGCTAGCCGTTGAGGCGTAGGTTCTCAGTAAGATCACGTTACCTGCAAAACCCCTACATAGACGGCGTAACATTGTACCGTTCCTACCTGATCCCATTCCGGTTATGCATCGTCCGACGAGAAGAATGAAGCGCTTCGGAACGCTTGAAATCTCCATCATAATGTAGCAAAGATTACCGATGAACATCAACGTAAGGCCGACGTATAGAGGTAGGCGGACTTGTTTTATCTGATTCGACCAGTAACCGAACGTCGGTGCTGAGAAGATCTGTCCAAGGCTGTAGATCGCGACAATGTAGCCGAAGAAGGTCTCTGTCGTCGACCGATCGACCTAAAACCAAACTGCTGACACTAATCCCCAGTGCGTCCAGGAACGTACAATCTGCAGGTACGGCCATAGCGAGGAGAAGTAGAGGCTGAATTGCACGGACCCGACGAAGGAGATCGCACTCGCGACGTAAATCGACCGCCAGTCGGTGACTCGCTGTTCGCCAGCGCTCGCGAACGATGTCGGGTCTTCTTTGAGGATGCGCTTCTTCTCGGCACTCTTAGTCATATAAACGTGTGCTCAGTGGGAATTATGCTGCAGCGACGACTCTGACGACGTCGGTTGTAGGTTCGCGATGAACTAGACGTGATCTTAATGGACGAACGTTAAACTAGCCGCTGGTATAGTGAGCGGTAGTGTTAAGGGCATATGTATTTCGCCAGCACTGGAATACTTCCAACACGGACTCGGCAAGCCTAAGTACTAGCCAACGAACTTTCGAAGTCAGCACTTACGCCATTATGTTTCAGGGATGGGCGGAATTTTTTCGACGACCGGGACCGGGACCGGGACCGGGACCAAAACCACCGGGACTCCGGGACCGGGACCGGGACCGGGACCGGGACTTCAGCTACTTTTCGCCTTAAACCCGGCGCGGATGCGGGTGGGGGGAGGGGCCGGCCCCATGCTTACAATTGCTTACAGCGCGAGCTGGGGCGATGGGGTCGAACTCATGCTTATGTAAGCAACACTGGTTAAAATGGCCCGCCGGTCAGGCGCCACCCAGACGAAATTTTGACTATTTTCCTCAAATTTTCGGCTAAATTCCGTTTATGTCGCCTGCGGCGGACAGTTTTAAACTCAATTTTGAACCAAGTTTGACCGCTTTTATCCATTCATTCCCCAAAATTTCGTTGCTATCGCCTGCGGCGGGCCATTATTCTGTGAATTCTTGGAAGATTTTGGACGACATTGATACCCCGTTTTTTAGCAGAAGTTTTGTTTAGGAAAACAGTTACACTTTTTTCCATTTTTCAAAGCATATTTGCAAAATTGTTGGTCATATATGGTAGACATATGACCATATTCCCGCGGAATTTAGCCCGCCGCAGGCGATACCAACGAAATTATGGCCTAAGTTTTTAGATTTCGACATAAAACTTGGTCCGGGCACTGCCTGGGACAAATGGTCAAAAAGTTGTTTTGGGCGGGATTTTTTCGACGACCGGGACCGGGACCGGGACCGGGACCAAAACCACCGGGACTCCGGGACCGGGACCGGGACCCGCCCATCCCTGTTATGTTTCAAGTACAAACAGTAAATGGGGGGAGGGGATTACGTACAAGAATGGGAACAGCTACGTCAAAAGGCTAATTTTAGTAAACTTGTCGATAAGACCGTCCACAGGTGCGTCATTCTCGCAAACGTAACATAAAGCGGAAGGACAACCTCGAGTGGTCAATGATCTCCTAAGTGACCGTTGGCGGCGCCTGTCCACGAGGCACTTCAAACAGACCAAACCTTATCAGCTCTTCCCTCCCACGCGGCATTAATCACCGCAAAGAGAGTTTTCGAAAGTTGGTCAAGCGGAACCCGTACGCTACGGGATGTGAATACATAACTAGTTGTGCAAAGGCGCGTGCGCGCGGCACATGTGCCATCGGAGAATAATTCGCGAGCAAGGTCAGAGAACGCTCAAAGAATCGTCGAGAATACACCGGAATGATATCAGCCGCGGTCATTATAAATGCGAGGTGCAGGCATGACATTCTCTGAACCAATAGTTTCCGCTGAACGTTTGTAAGGGGCATTGTGAAATGAAAGCCTTTGAGCTTTTTATTGCAGCCATTCATTATTGTACAAAACAGTAGCGCTTAACACCGCCTTGCAGGATGCAGTAATGCATTAAAATGTAAAGAATGTCCTCGCATAAGCTGGTGACATACAAAGCATGCATGCGGAACCAAACAGCGCGGCTAAACGTTGGGTGCGCTCGGATCAAATACTCTTCGTAGCTTGTAAGGAAAACATACAAATAAGGTCTTTGCTGCAAAACACATACCAGGCCCCCCCCCTGGAAATGCGTTATTTTGACCAAGAGGCGTACAAAGAGCAAAATAAGAGTGCGCGCGATGCAGCCGTCTCACCACCCACTCCGCAAGTGTCCGGCGCGGCGCTGCGCGGTAGATGCAGCACGCGCCACACGTGCATCTGATCAACATTTCCGGTCTGATCAGTCAAAAATAGAAAGTGTGTCAAACGGCGCCTTGAGAAAGCTGCTGGAACGATTGGTGCACGCATCGGTGTCGACGTCAACAGGCGCTTTGTTGGACGCAAGAAATATCAAATACCGGCAGCTAACATTCGTGTTTTGCACACCTTCCACCCTTACCCCTGCAAAATGGTGATTGCAAGGAGTTTCCTCACTTAGGATAAAGCCAAAGCACAGTTGCGCGGACATGAACGTTTTAGAGATGCTATGCGCAGTAGAACCGTACTTAGACCCTGCCGACGCTTACGGACAATAAAGCTCCGTATTCAACGTCTTCTTACGCCGATTGACTGAAACGGCTGACCGGACGTCCAAACTTCGAAGGAACTAAGCCTGATATCGTTGAAGAGACAACCGAAGGTCTAATGCATGATGACGTGACCGGCGCAGCTGGACTGTCGCTATTTATTCTTGGGCCCCTTGTTTCTATTCGCGGACATCAGCCTTCCGGTTGCAATCAACCATTTCGAAGGGCGTCACCTCTTCCTGCATGGAATTTCGATGTTAATTTGAAGCGGAAGCGCATCTGACGGATTCCTCCAGGCGGGCGCTACGAAAAAGTCGCAGTGCGTACTGATTAAGTTCATCTGCACGACGACAGCTTGACTGATCGTCCGACGGTATCGTCGATTGGCCGAATTCTCCGACTTATGTTTACGGAGCAGCCGAAGAGAATGGGATTATGCGATCGTCCGTCAGATCAGTGGGATCTTCTTTCCTTCAAGCACGTGCACCTCTACGCTTCAAATTATTCTACGAACAAATGAAGCAGCCAGACGATTTATACGTACCAAATCCACCACCGTTTCCGGAAGTCGACTCTAGGTCCCACAGCCCGCAACCGACTGCTACAACATGATTCAACTTACTGACCTCGAAATAGCTGGACTTAGCAGAACTAACCCTAGAAAGTTAAGACTGTTTGATGCCGCAATACTTTATTAGAAACAACGGTATAGGCATATGGTACGAAGCGGTGTTAGTGAGACAGGCACTGGGGATCGCTAATGGCGGCGTTACACTGGATCACTTGGGTAGCTTCTTCGTGGCGCGGCAGATGAGGACGATGAAGGTGATGCGAAGGACGAGGCCGATCGCCCAGAAGATCCAGAGCAGCGAGAACGCGACGATATAGGGCTTGTAGCACACGTCGCAGAATGTCCCAATGAAGTAGATTTCCCGGCGTCTGTCGTAGCGGGGACCGTAACGTGTGTTGTCGTAACGAGTGTTGTAGTCGGCACTGTACCGATGTTGTCCGCGACACGACCCGAAAGCTTCCTTCAGTGTCGTTCTGCCGTCGCCATTGAAGCGTTCTAACCTCCACGGGTAGACTCTTCTCTCTACCATCCAGTGGTCCTCAGCGGTAAGCATTAGCGTCATAGCGGTAATGACGGCGGGAGCAATGAAGTAGACGATCGAACCAAGGATCTAAACGTTAACGTCAAATTCGTTAAGGCAACATAGCTGCGGCGTATACCTCAAAGGTAATTGCAACACCGTAGAGACACCGTGTACGGCCACGTGCCCCATTGGCGAGCACGAGAAGAGAGGTGAGGAACGACGCGACGCCGCTTACTGCGAAGAGGAAAAACGCGTTGAGAAGAACTAAGGGACATCCAGCGCCACTGAATGCCGTGACAACGAAGATGCTGCCAGTGACGCGTACAGTGTCGATGCACGCGCCGATGGTCGTTGCGAAACTGGAGAGAGCGATCAAAACGGCAGTGACGACGAGCCCCTTCTAAATGTAACAGCGGTCAGGCAGGTTAGGTTCATACATTCAGAAATAAACACTTACAGGCGTTTCCCGATCATCATTGGCGTTAGCGTCGGAGACAGTACCGCTCCTCGACTGTTGAAGCGGAGCGCGCGTAGGAGTCTGAGCGTATGGACCAGCCGGTTGCTGGCTGTAGCGAGAGGGCGATGGAACATAAGGACCTTGAGACGGCGGTTGTTGGTACGTCATGCCCTGTAGAGGGCGTGGATCAGTCGCTGGAGGTGGTGGCTGCTGGTAGGGCATTTCTCGCGATTGAGACGATGACTGCTGCTCCATGAATTCAAGAGAATATGGGTCTGCCGGCTGCGTCTGATAGGGCGGATGTTGGCCTTCCGGTGGCGGATACGCAGCCATGTCGACGTAGAGGTTCGTGACGCACGAAGGATGTCGACAAGCCGGGGAGTAGCACCACAACCGACGATGGACCTTTTTACAAATAGCGAGTTGAGGGTCTGGCAGCGTATCTATGTCGTTTGCTTGATGAAAACGCTGCATGCAAATTTATACCGTCTGCTTCTTCTGATGGCATGCAAAGAGAACCCAATGTTGCGCATTCATAAGTCTAGCCAAGCACGAATTTCAGCTAAGGCTAGCTCTGCTATCCATATTCGACCTGTTCGTCGCAACACACTCATTTAACGCAAGTGATTTACAGCTTACGGCTAAAAGAAGCCGCGTCGCATTCCCAATCACTAGACTTGACACGGACTATGCAACCTATATAACCATAGCTATACACAAGGAATATATTGCTATGACCCTGCTTTATTCACATTGAACCACGCAGTCACCGCTGCTTAAGCACTTCCGACCTCCCGGGCAGTCGGTAATGTCGAATGTGTTGGTGTTGCAGAACGCGATTTGGTCACCTGCAAACATGCGGATAATGTTGGTCAGCATAGGTGCAGTAAGGAATTCTCATCGTTAACTTGAACGATTGAGGAAACAAAGCACCTACCGTGACAGAACATGCAACCGTCGCGCAAGAGCTTTGGCTCGCTGCCTGCGAAGGCAAGGCACGTGGCGTCAAGATGCGGCAGTGTCAGGCCAATAAGACACATCACAAGCGCCAACCGTGAAACACAGGTCATTCTAAAACGAGGTTTACCGTCTGTAGAAACGACTCTTGGTTCACTACTAGATGCCTGGAAGGTCCATGTGACGCATTTACGAAGTCGACCACAGACGACAGCACTGCAAGTGTTGCTTGGGATGTTTATGCCGAAACGGTGTGTGTCATCTTTGCGTCAAGCGAACAAGGAAAGGACATAGTCAACGGCACCGCGATCTGCACCTATTGCTTATGTCGACGTTATGCTGTCTTGGCTACTGGCTTTGAATGGGTCCTAAAAACTCTGACTGTTGTTTCAGTATGCCGGGCGTAACATCATTCCTCGTGGTACTGCTGGTTGCTGTGGGATCGTTGCTGCCAGTTTCTAATGGCGCCTGCCTGGTTTTTGAGAATGGGCAGCCAAAAGTCGTTAGCAACGGCTGCTTATCATGCCACGGTGGGTCATTCTCTTTCAAGGCGGTCACTACAGTCGTAGAAAAGCTGCATGCACCGTTTCAGGGGAGCAGCTTGCAGTATGCCACGCCAACAACTTTCACTGTTTCGGCTGTCAAGAGGGAACGTCGTGCAAGCCAAACGGGAACTGCAGTGTCATATGCGGATAATGTGCGTGCTGAGCATCGATTGGCAAAATAAATTTATTCTTACCTACCTACAATCAAATGCACATTTACAGAGAGTGCAGGTAATTGGGCAGTTTCGTAAACCTAGGTTTCCAAAGGCGCTGTTTGACTTGTGTAGAACGAGCGCTTCCGCTTGATAAACCCGAGCACGCTGCGGCGGTATTGCGGTACCAACAAGACTGCCGATAAGGCTGTGGTCGTGGGCAGCCACGATAGAGCCATCGTCATGAGTAGAGGAAACCCAGGCGGGGCGCTCTGTGTTGACGCTGCGATGGTTGTCAGCATAAATGGGACCGCGCAGATGAGCAACGGCGCAGCGGCCTAAACCTCATCCAGGAAATGCGAGCGGGCATTGACCCTAGTCATTGCCGTGTAATTACCTGAATTACGAGCACTCGAGTAAGCTCATGAGTGTGCGTTACCACCGCGCTATCGCTCATTTCCAGGTTCGCCTTGGCAACCGTCCACCAAATGTGCACCGCACAGTACGCGACTACCAGATAGATGAGGGCAATTGTTAGAATGGCAAAAAGTAGATGAATTTGAAGTCGATAGTCATCCTAAGTCGCCCACGAAGGTTTAGCGGAAGTTTACCGTTTCCTACCAAGTCAACGACAACGTAGTTAGGCATAGGTACGTCTCTCCATATTGGATGGTCTTCAAGAAGGTGTCGCTTGGCATAAACAACTTCCGTTGAAGGGAACAAGGCCCATATTCCGGTCGTCACGTCCACTGACGACAGACCCGCGCCAATTCCCATTAGCGCCCAGTATTGCCAATACTTCAACATTCGCGGCCTTAAGGCGCGGTAAGTGGATCATAAGCCCGTTAATGACGCTTACCGGCATATAACGGTGTACCGAAAGATGAACGGGATGGGTAAGTAGCAAAAGCACATGAAGAGCGATGCTTTGTAAGCCATGAGAACAAAAATATTATAGGGTGCCGGAACAGAAGCGAGAACGCCACTGGACATGAGGAAGAAGTGGTTCTGAGTGATTTCGAGCTGCTAAAGCATTTGCAGCTAACAGTCAGGCTTCTTAAGTTGTTGCGGCACCTACCATCTTCACCAGCAGCGTCGTCGTGGTGTAGACGAGGTCCAGTACGCAGTTCACCTTAAGAACCCGACTGTAGATGCTGAGCGTCTCATTGGTCTTGAACTGGATTAGATACAAGAGCAGAACGTTGCATGCGTATCCACTAATGACGGCTAAGGCGTAGTTGATGTCGTGAATCAACAGAAGGTACTGCATTATCTGCCGGATTCACATTAGTTCTTAGTCGCAGGTGATCAGGTTGAAGAAGGTAGAATCACTGTCTAGAGCGTTTTCTCCGAGAGCTATCGATTCATCCGTTGCCGGCTCCGTGTGGCTGACAGTCTCACTCAGGCTTAAGTACGCTAAGCGAGCGGTGCATAAAGAGCGTAGAAACCGATGATCATGTTGCCCACTTCGCTTGTGGCGCTCGCAATGGTCACACTCTCAAACCTCATTTAGTCTACAACGACGAGACTAATGCGATTCTCGATACATTTACTTGCCACTTAGCGCTAGTGCTATGCCGGGTGTGTAGTTCCTGTGTGGCAATCAAGTCAGCACTTGCTGGCAGTTTTAGCAGCTATCAGGTAGACGACAACCGGGCACAAAAAAACAAGCGATCATCGAGCTTTCTTCCATATCCAGTCTAACTTTCTTTCCTCGAGGANTGCCGCGTAATTACCTGAATCACGAGCACTCGAGTAAGCTAATGAGTATGCGTTACAACCGCGCTATCGCTCAGTTCGCGGTTTGCCTTGGCAACCGTCCACCAAATGTGAACCGCACAGTATGCGACTACCAGATAGATGAGAGCAATTGTTAGAATGGCAAAAAGTAGATGAATTTGAAGTCGATAGTCATCCTAAGTCGCCCACGAAGGTTTAGCGGAAGTTTACGGTTTCCTACCAAGTCAACGACAACGTAGTTCGGCATAGGTACGTCGCTCCATATTGGATGGTCTTCAAGAAGGTGTCGCTTGGCATGAACAACTTCCGTTGAAGGGAACAAGGCCCATATTCCGGTCGCCACGTCTACTGACGACAAACACGCGCCAATTCCCATTAGTGCCCAGTACTGCCAATACTTCAACATGCGCGGCCTTAAGGTGCGGTAAGTGGATCATAAGGCCCGTTAACGACACTTACCGGCATATCACAGCGTACCGAAAGATGAACGGGATGGGTATGTAGCAGAAGCACATGAAGAGCGATGCTTTGTAAGCCATGAGAACGAAAATATTATAAGGTTGCGGGACAGAAGCGAGGACGCCACTGGACATGAGGAAGAAGTGGTTCTGAGTGATTTCGAGTTGCTAAATCATTTGCAGCTTACGATCAGGCTTCTTACGTTGTAGCGGTACCTACCATCTTCACCAGCAGCGTCACCGTGGTGTACACGAGGTCCAGTACGCAGTTCACCTTAAGGACCCGACTGTAAATGCTGAGCGTCTCGTTGGTCTTAAAATGGATCAGATACAACAACAGAAAGTTGCATGCGTATCCACTAAGGACGGCTAAAGCATAGTTGGCGTCGTGAACTAACAGAAGGTACTGCATTATCTGCCGGATTCACAGCAGTTCTTAGCCGCAGGTGGTCAAAGGGCAGAAGGTAGAATCACTGTCTAGAGCGAGAGCTACCAATTCATCCGTTGCCGGCTCTGTGTAGCTGACAGTCTCGCTTAGGCTTTAGTACGCTAAGAAAGTGGTGCCTTGCAAGCGTAGAAACCGATGATCATGTTGCCCACTTCGCTTGCCGCGCTCGCATTGGTCACACTCTCAACCTCATTTAGTCTACAACGTCGAGACTAATGCGATTCACGATGAATTTACGTGCCACTTAGAGCTAGTGCTGTGCTGGGTGTGTAGCTTCTGTATGGCAATCAAGTCAGCATTTGCTGGTAGCAGACGTAGCAGCTATCTGGTAGACGACAACTGGGCACAAAAATCAAGCGATCATCGAGCTTTGTTCCATATACTGGAAGGCGTTAACTTACTACGCGAACAGTAATTGCCTAGATTGCAAGTGAAATTAAAACCGAAGCAAAAATATGTACGCTAAGATGCTGTTCATCATGTAGTTTTTATCCGTACATGGTAGCGACTAAAGACAACACTGAATAGGAGCACGATACGGGGCACAGGTAGAGCTGGAGCTTCCGTTTGCAGGTTATCTTAGAGACGAGGTTGGCGGTTCTTCTGATTCTTGTACGCAACGAATAGCTGGTAGATGTAGAAAACGCGCAGTACTAGACCAAGAATCCAGAAGGTCCAAAGAAGGGCGAAGATGGTGGTCATCGCGGAGTTGAACGTGGCGCAGTCCTCATAAGCTTGTCCACGGAGGCGATTCATATCCTTGCAAGTGATGTCTCTGTTGGAAGTGCACAACGGGTGCTTCGTCGTCATGACGGTCACGACGATGGGCGAAACGAAGTAGATGAGCAGCGAGACCGCCTAGGCAAATACGTCATTTAGGTCTACAAGCCGTCACTAACCTCAAGAACAAGAGCGGTGAGGTAGAAAAGCGCACGCTGCAGGAAGATGATGTTGACGAGTGCGAAGAGAGTGACGAGAACGCTCGGAATCGCGCTCAGCGAGAAGATCCAGAAGCAGTCCATGCCAGCGACTACGCCGTACCAAGAGCGCCTGAAAGATCACGAGTTAGAATTTAAAGGCGCATTATTATTCCGAATTCCGTACGATCGCTTAATCGCTTAATTCCGAACAACGGAGGACACCTCTGACGTACCCGTACGATCCGTAGTAGTGCATAAACAAAACGGCGGCGGACGTGTACAGAGTCCCATCGGTTCTACGGTCCGTACGGCGAGTAAATGCGGCTAGTGACGCGGCTCCCGTCATGGCGTGAACGACCAGCATGACCAGGGCGGTTATCACAAGCCAGCGCTAAACAGGCATGTTGTATGGCAATTTCATTCTAAGACCTTACATATGATCCCAGGCGATGCATGATGCCTCTAATTCCGGCGTTGCTGGCGGTCGGCAAGATGTCGAGGTTAGCGTTGGAGGTGTCGGTGGATCGAAGCGACTGGCCGTCACTCTGCGCTTGAGCTCGGAAAGCCTTGAAGAGAACGAAGATGTAGAAGGCGCGGAGTGCGAGGCCGAGTAGCGAGAAGACCCACAGGAGCGCGAGCACCGTATTCAGTTTCGACGTGAACGTACTGCACACCTCGTCGTGTTGGTCCTTGCAGATCTCAGACATCGTCCCCGTCTTGCCATTCACTGTCGTCTTGTAGTCCAGCGTCGTCACTGTGATGACGATTGGTGCGACGAAGTAAGCAATCAGTGAGACAGTCTAAAAATGGATCACGACGGCTGCAGGTACATTTGGGACAACCAGCCACTTACCTCAAGAATCAGTGCCGTGTAGAAGTATTGGGCGCGATGCAGGAAGAGAATGTTGACGATGACGAAGAAAGTGACGAGTGTGCTCGGCAGCGCGCTAACTGAGAACATCCAGAAGCTCGCCAGGCCAGAAACCGGCGTATAGTCGTCGCTGCCTTCGAATTTGTGTGTGAAGCGCACCACGTTGACTCCGTCTCCGTCACGAGTGATCGCAGCAACAGAAGCGGCACCCGTCATGGCGTAGACGGCAAGCATCACGAGAGCGGTAATGACGAGCCAACGCTAAAATTGCTAGGTTGCCTCGAAACTGTGAACTAGTCAGAGAACGTGCGAGAAACATACGTAAAATCCCCCGAAGCGGAATAAGCCGGTGTCGGTGTTCGAGGCCATGCAGGACATGCTGACGCTGGCGTTGATGCGTAGACGAACGTTGCAGTGCGAGCTGTACGATGAGCGGCGAACGTCGTCCAGCAGAAGCGTCCTGTCGACAGCGGTTGAACTTGAGCCGATGAACGACTCCTAGCAGTGAAGAGAACGGTGGAAGAATGATGTGACGGCCAAAATAGGGCTCTTTTATAGAATGTTGCGGCGACTAGACTGTATGCAAATTGAGGAAAAGGATGAAAGCCGTGGCTAATCCTTCAGCCAGGTGAAACCCTAGAAGGCATTGTAGTTCTAAAATTTGATTTGACAGTTACATTAAATTTCGGTGGAGACTGTCGCCGAAGGCGTGTATAGCAAGAATGTGGTTGGCATAAGCGGGCCGTAGCGCCTTGCGGCTAACACTAATTCTTTTCCCCTGGAGGGAGATGGAGGATGAGCATACAGGTGGTGGAGGAAGAGAACGACGGTGACTGAGGAGGAGGATTGAAATGAAGGGATGAGAAACGATATGGAAGGGATGGAGAAGAGGAAGACAATGGAGGAGGCATACGTACATACGAGAGAAGGATGGCGATGGAGGAGGATGGACGTGGATGGAGGAAGAAGGAGACGGAGGATGAGGGCTAAAGTGGAGGAGAAAGAAGTAGGAAGGACATCAATGAATAGGAGGGTGGAGACGGAGGAGGACGAAATGGAGCCCACCCCATTTCCAAACAATAGGGTCAATTGGCCTACTTTCATGTACGAAGAAAGAGAGGTAAAAACCGTAGCATGTGGCACATCGTAGATCGAAAATTCGATACAGGATAAGCTGAACTTTCGCGACATAAGCAATACCGCTAAGCGTTCATCGCCGCCCGACCATTATTCCCTGAGGTATTTCATTCAAGAAGCGCTAGAACTAGCCGATGGGACCATCTTCTGCCTTCCATACAGATGAAAGCTTTTCCATCGACAGAATGTATGCTAGCAGACCAACAACCGTGTTTCGGGAAAGTTACCTCATTAGACGCTACAGTTAGCCGATCGCGTTTATGCGGGCCATGCCAGAGTGAATCACTTCACATGGAAATGTATGAAGCAAAGAAACAGGCCTATACAAATGCCAAAGCCGCCAGCGTCGTCACTATCTTCGTTCTGCTCGGACGCACAGAGGTACGGCTGGCCGCAGGAATCCAACACTGGTGCACTTGATCGGTAGTTCCTAAAGCGACGCGCTAAGGGCTTTAGCCGTTAACGACACCTACCGGCCCGTTTTTCGCCGGGACGAAGCGGTACCGCCTCAAGAGCACGGCCAACTTGACTCGTATTTCGAATTCCGCAAAGCGCATTCCGATGCAGTTGCGTTGTCCCGTACCAAACGGCAAGAAACAGAGTGGGTTGCGCTTGGCCCTCTCTTCTGGCGAGAACCGATCCGGGTCGAACGTGTCCGGCTCTGGGTAGTGCTCGGGGTCGTGATGGATCGCATAAACGGGAACGGTGAAGATGTTGCCCTCTTCGAATGGGATTCCGTCCACGGTTACGGGCCGACTGCATTCTCGGTTGAACCTACAGAGCAGCTTAGAGCTGCTTATGTAAAGTGTCTAGCGGTACCTGGTCGTTGGTGGATACATTCGAAGAGTTTCCAGAATAACCTGATCGGTGTACTTCAACTCCTTCAAGTGCTCGTACGTCACGTCTACCTAAACGTGGCTACGTCTCATTATCTTGTAGCAGTAGACGTAGGCTTACGCTGTCACCGATGACCCGCTCGATCTCGTCCACTACTCGTTGCTGTACTTCGGGCAGCTTGGCGAGGTTGTAAATAATGAACTGTAGAGTGGTTGAGGTTGTCTCGTACCTATAACGGTGCCTTACCGACAATGAAAAAGTGGTTTGCACATACCTAGTGCTACACTTTTCATGCAATGAGAGCCAAGACATATTCTTTCAGCATGCTTTTGCACTACTTACCCCGCAAGAAGAATGACAAAGCATTGCGCTAGCAGCTCGATCTTGGTGATGTACTTCCTCCTTGCGAATGCGCTGAGATCTTCATGGACGATATCCGCATCCTCTGCCGCCGTCTTTCCCGTCTTGTCAGCGCCATCTTCGTCTACAACGTTTGAGCAGCAGCTGCATGATGTCTTGGTACTTCTAAAAAGTGCTATGCGTGCTCGAAGGAGTCAGAGGTTGCATACCTCCTTTGCGTCCTTGTCCGCGATTCGCTGCTGGTACAACTGATCGAGCACGTCGCCGAAGAAGTCGTGCGCGGTTTTGTCGGTAATGTCCCTGCCGAAGAGCTCGTCGAGCTTCGTTTTGATCCAAGGAAAGAAGACTAAACAAGCGATTTTAGGACACGTTTATTCAGTAAACGACCTGCTGAACAACCTTAACTTACAGACAAACAACATCTTTGTGCCAGTGAAGTTGTACTTCAGCATCGACTTTGCATGCTCGATGAATGGCGAATCCTGTTCGTAGTCGTAAGCGTTTACATCTAGCGCGAACCCAGTCCTCGCAATCATGTCCAGGGAGAGACGTCCGAGAAACCTGCAAAGACCCACTAGTTAAGATACTAGGGCTAGCATTATAAATGGGCAACTTGCTAAGAACGAACTACCAAAGATACTGCTTACTCCTTAAGTTCGATTTCCCGGACATCCTCTATGTGTCGCTCGACCAGAATGCACAGACTCTCGGCACACTTCTGCAGGCCGGGTATGACCTAAACATAAACGTATAGAAAATGTACAATGTTAGTACAATCGTGCAAGGTGCTGAAGAAGAAACTAACACGTTTGATCTTCCCGGTGGTAAAGGCGGGTGTTATGACTCCACGCACACGCTTCCATTCCTCCCCGCGCAGGACCGTCAGTACGTTCTTCTGCAAGCTGGACTTCACGACCTTCGAGTCTGACTTTTCGTTCAAGGCTCTTGGTCCTCTTCGACGCTAAATCAGGAGGACTAGGTGAATCGGTATGGAAATATCATGCAGTTACAGAAATCCGCTAATTGGACGGGAATGAACCGTTTTACGCGGCAATGGTTTGATGGTATGCGTCAGTTCCATTCGGCCCTTGGCAATCTGATAACCTATCATGGAGCTAGGCCATGGGATGCTCATGTCCTGCACACTAGAGCACCTGAACGGGAAGACTAACCATGCGATTCTCGAAGCACGAAAATTCCTTTACTGTGATCGTCCGAATGAGCTCCAAGTCTGCCGACACGATCTCCCTTCGGTCGAAGTTGTATACCCTGCAAGCAAGACCGGTATGGCGAGTTGGTACTGGTATGCCATTGCTCAGACCGCTTCGACTTACCCGTACGTCTTTCCCAGGAGCTTAGCGTAGTTAAGGTCGATTTCGTGCTGACCGATCTTGTAGTCCATAGTGTTGCCGAAGAAAATGTTGGCCGTCGGCTGCGGCACACCATGTCGCTTCCAGAAGGTCTTCTCACGGTAGAGGTAGCTAAAAAGGTCGCAAATAAGCAGAGAGTAATGAGCTAAAGAATCAAGCAAACAGTGACCGGGGTAATGGTAATGGTAATGGTGGTAATGGTAATGGCCGAAAATCGGCTCAGTGGGTAATGGTAATGGTTGGTAATGGTAATGCTTCCAAAATCGCTCAGTGGGTAATGTAATGGTAATGGTAATGGTCCGAAAAAGTGGTAATGGTAATTATCACTTTATAAGCACAAGATAAAATGCCCACGGCAGCGATGCCAACGTAAATTTTCATCATATTTGGTCAATTGTTTTGCTTAAAATTCAGTCGGTGTCGCCTGCGGCGGGCTTAACCTTCCTGTATTCTAGTGCCATTTTGGCAACAAACGTCATATTTGATGGTTTGTAGCTATGTCTTTCTAAATGTGAGCCAAGTTCCAGTACTATGGGTGGGGTGGGGCCGGTTGGAATAGACGAACAAAATTTTAGACGGATGTTTGAAAAATATATCGAAATTTGCTCCGGCGGCGCCTAGCGGCGGGCCGATCGTGCACATGTGGTTATCATGTACTTTTCTAAAAGCTCATGTGCGGCATGCAGGCAATTTCCATTAAGCGGCGTCCAGAAAATCCGTCACGGCGATTCTGCCCTTTTGACCCCCTTCGTCCACGTCACACCCGCGTCAGGGTCGGCCTAGGCTCTTCCCAACGCTCATTAATGCAGATAAACCATGCAAAATATAGCCCACCTCGGGCGATACCAACGAAATTTTAGATCACCATTTCAAAAGTAAGTGAAAAATTCGTTGGTCGCCGCCTAGCGGCGGGCCATTTTATCTAGTGCTTAACCTGACGTCCAGCCCTCCAAATACGCCCTCTCGTCACGCCTGGTCACACGAGTCGAAGGCACCCCCCCCCATCTCTCACCCCTGACATCCTGGCTCTTTTGCTGGACACTCTCTTAGCGAGGATGCCTATGCAGAAACGTTCGCGAGGCTCTTGAACGACGTAAATATCCGTAGACAGGGACTATGCCCATGTGCGACCTTAAAGGTGGAATATTCGCCGAAAAACTACTTGTAGGTAATGGTAGTGGGTAATGGTGGTAATGGTAATGCTTGCAAAATGGGCTAGTGGGTAATGGTAACGGTTGGTATTGGTAATGCTTCCAAATTGAAGTAATGGTAATGGTAATGGTAATTGTCCGAAAAAGTGGTAATGGTCGGACACTGCAAGCAAACCGTCTTGGTGTCAAAGTTCGAGTACCTACTAGATTCCGGGGGCAATTAACGCGGCGAATCCCACGATCCCGATGTGCAACGGCAAGTGGTACGTCAGTGCTACTGTTACGACGACGTACAGCAATGCTTTGTCCCCGGTTCCAAGGCCCGATACCATCGTTTCTCTAAAGACGGCGTCTAACGTTCTGTCATCAAGCCAAATCGCACATGCCCAAGGGATAAATATGATTACTGTTGCAGAAACCAAAGTTGACGTCGGCTATCGTCAAGTGGGAGTACAAGCGTGTGTGGCTACTGCGACCCGATCGGTGGCCGAAAAGTCAATAAGGGTGTTGATATGGAGAGGAAGAAGGAAGCGATGGGCGGTGTTGTAACCACATTTACGCTTTTGCGCGGGTACAAATAGCACTGCTGCGACCGTCGACAAAAGATAGCGGGAAAAGTCGAACGTTGGGACGTCGAAAACGCGCAAAAACGTGCCGCATCTGGTGGACTATCGACGGCTTTAGTGACATCTTAGTAGCTGGCCTAGCTTCTGGCTAAGCAGTCGTCCACACTCTTAACTTCTTGAAGCCTTCGAGACAATATTTCACATGTTCGATAGTTTTTCAAGCATTGAGCAAGATGTCCCGAAGACACTTGTGCCCAGCTGATTCTTCGTGCTGTGTAGGAGGTGGACATCGGTATCGCTGCTGATAATACGCTGGCCTTGAAGAGCGGAAGGATGCGATCGGGCGGTGCTGGTGAATGGCGCACTCTAACAAAAAGGAGTACACGGAAGTGAAAATATTTCAGAGATCATCGAACGCTATGAGTACTAACCATTCTCTTTCGGAAACTGCGTCCCTCTTGGATTCAAAAACTGCTGTCGTTGATGGTGTAGGTATCTTGCTAGGCAGTCAACGATCCGTTGGCAAGGTAGTTTCTCTGAAGATGAACCTGCGAGTGGCTCACATCTCGCAGTGGCTCTAGATCCACGAAACTACGCACGAAATAACAATTTATGCGTAGCTGTTCGCGCGAAGCAGATGCTTTCGGACAGCATATCAGGAACCTTTCTTTCTCCCTGCGAAAAGATGGCTAGTTGCGCCAGTGATCGGCATCATATTTTCAAGAAATGTGCACAAAAAAGGAAGTGACGGGTCGTTGACTTCTACTCTTCTTGGGACTTTGCTGGGTAAACAGACCGCAACGAAACCGGTGCTAGTGCGGTTTTCCTTGCAGCCACTGAAAAGGTCGCAAGCACTCAGGTTCGTTGTAGTTCAAAACTCCGCAAGAGCGCCCTTTAGCCTTTGTTTTGGATCAAAACAAGGGAATGATAAGGAAGCACACGTTACGTTGTGATGACGCAAGTTGCTCGTTTACTTGTGGCAACCTTAACGAGAGCAACACTGGTAGAAAAGCGGAATATGATAGCCCGCCAGAGACCCTAGAAAGCAGTTGGCCATTACGCTATGATTGCCTTTTTCCTTATGCGATCACACACAAGTTTGGCACACAACTAGACGGACACGCACATACCGACAATTGCGTTCCGCCGTGACGTCATGTCGAGCAGCGCGCACCTATGAGCGGGCTTCTCATTTCACGATACGCCTAGCCATTAGATCATTCACTAGCTAATTCACAGACGAGAGTAGGCTGTTTACTAATTACCCACACCCTCATTGTCCTTCGATTTTATTGTAATGCTTGTAAATGCAGGATTGCCACGAACCCTTCCACCCCGCAAGTTGTTCGCTTGAAACTTTCGCGTGAGGATTCTTCTACGCCGTCGAGTGATCAGGTGCAAGTCTGCACTTCCACGGCCCCGCTGACGTAAACGACAGATGTTTACTGCGCTCAGCAGTTGCCCCTCGTGCCGAAGACAACTATGGTACACATACACGCTCGCGGCGAAAATTCTCGCATCCCGGACAGTCGTGTTCGACCTCCGGTAGTCAACGGTATCCGACAGCGCTCGGCACCATGACGCTGGTACAGACGGATGTCGAGGCGTACGTCTTCAGGACCTTGTTCCAGTTCGCCACCGCTCTGAACATGTTCATTCATCTGTACAACTTGTTTCTAACGTTGCGGGTCACGCCAGGCTCGCTCAATGACTACAGGCATCTTCTCATTTCGATGAATGTAAGTCCGGATGCGGTTCTGAAGCCGATCACATCGCTTGGTGTTGCTATTTAAGCTCCATTGCAGTTTAAATAAAGGCTGATTTTAGGCAGTGAACATTCTCTTTGTGATAACCGTCGGCATCCTCATGCAGCCCATGTCCCTGCTACCATTTCCTTGTACAGTGCTTCAAGGTGTCTTTAAATCGTTCGGCAACGGCGGCGCAGAGACTGCCGTAAGTGCTCGAAGCCACTGTTTCGACCAATACCCAAAATGTGCCCATTCGAATGCTCATGCCATGCGTTTCAGTTCCTGATGTCGGTCAGCATCGCAGTGTGTAGCATAGCATTGCAAAGCTTCTGCCTTCTCTACCGGTTCATAGTGCTTCGAAGAGTACAGCCGTTGAACACAAGAAGACCCTGGTTCATCTGCGGTCTCATCGTCAGCGTTATCTTTGGTACTGCAACGTACCGCGTGGCGAATGTCGTGTTGTTCCCCTTCGAAAATGTAAGTATCGCTTGACACTGCTTCATGTTTGTTTCATTCCCCCATTCCTTCATTCAGTTTTTCGTTTTAGGTGTATCCCGCACCAGAAACCGCCGCAGATGACTCAAGTCTGTTGTTTAAAGACGTAGCGAAACCGACAGACGCTGCCATGTTCTGTATGAGACCATCGGTATCCGTATCGAGCCCCACTGTGTTTGCTGCTCTCATCGCTTTTGCTTCGGTGGTTCTCGTGTGGTACTTGTCCTGCATCGGCATTGGGCTGCGGACGTTCGTTCTCCTACGGCTGAAATCGACCATCCTCTCGGAACGAATGTACCGAGCGCACCGAACGATGACTAAGTACTTTCTCATTCAGGTAAGCATGTGTTTACCTTTCAGAGTGCAACGATGCAGGGAGGGTTGGGCAAGGATTAGGGTCTCGGAGGCCAGGAAATAATTGTTTCAGGCTCACCGTAGTGGCATTGACCGAAAAGGTATTCATCCGCTGAGAATTGTAAGACAGGTTACTTCTTGTGTGTATGGTAGCAGGATTTATTAGTTCGTCAAGACGGATGCTTTATCACACTCTTCGATTAACGGACTTTACATGCTTTGTCTTTCAGACAACCATACCGGCCGTCACTGCATTCTTTTTATTGTCGTTCGTTGGCATTTCGCTGGCTGCGAGCTCCACCCTGACGGCATTTGCGCTCGAGATGTGCATCGTCGTTGTGCTGCTCTGGCCTCTCGCCAGCGCATTCTTCACCTGTCTCTACGTTAGTCCGTACCGGCGGTTCAGCAAGCTCTGGCTCACGCGGCTCTGGAAGGGCAAAGCCGTCTCGGACACCACGATCACAGTCAGCTTCTCGGGCAACAGTGCCGCGGCGGATACCAACATATCGCGGAGAAGTTTGCAGACCTCAGGAACTCAGGGGATGCTCTCTGGGAGACGACTGCAAGACAACATTGCTTCGCGAAGGGTGTCCCGATTCTAAGAAGTACACCACTGTTCAGCCCGCACTTGGTTGTCCCGAAGGCTTTATTGTTAAGTGCGCAGTCGCAGTCATGTTTAGCCTCAGTAATAAAACAAGCACTTTTTTATTTTACCAGTGAACTTAATATAATGCATCATAACGAGATACAAATGTTACATTTGGATTAACAAGTGATTAATACTAGAAAACACGAACGAGAAGACCAAGAAGGTATGTAGCGAAGGAAAGACAGTAAAGCACCATACCTACATGCGAAGTTAGGTAGGTAGCAGAAGGCGCGTTCTCAACAATTTCGGTCGCTCGCAGCTTGGTATGGTCGCCACTTCTTCTCCCACTGCTGCTTGACGCTAATGCACGGAAGAGCCGGCGACTGTTGGGAGTGCTCGGGACGCTCTTCAAGCGACGGACCGTTTTTGGATTCTGTAAGAGATGACACGTTATTGCCTGAGGCTTCCTTGCACACTCGACACGCGTACCTTCGCCACTCTGGTCGGCGTTCAAAACGTCGCCTAAAAGTGGCATAATTAGACGATCCGAATGCATCACTTGCATACCGCTCTGCACCAGTGCTGGTCCCTGTCGAAAACGTCGATGACCGCTGCGGACTGGCGTGAATGCTGGCACACTGCGATGGTCAGGCCAGCTTGAAAACTTCCTCGCTATTCCTGTCACACGGGGCTCGGCGTGCTTCTGACTTGCTAGAACCGTCCACGTCCCTTCGTCGAACGGATCGTCGGTCGCAGCCTCTTTGTGGCCTCCATGTTGCGAGTCCTCGGTCGGCGGGAGTTGCGCTTCGCTTAGACCGGCGCATACGGGCTGGCGCAAATATCCAGTACGTGTCAAGCCGAACGATGTCCGTCCTGACTTCCTTGACGGCTGCACTCGTGGAACGAGGTCAACGAAGAACGTTTCCTAGACCGATGGATGATTTGGGGGCGTTTAACCGGGTGGCGGCACTCACCGGCTCGGCCTTGTGGATGGTCATCGTGCAGATACAGTTCACCGGTAGCGGGCCAGTGTCGTCCTAAAGCTCACGTACCTTTGAAAAAAGTTCATGGCAGTAACTTACCATAGGAGCATTTTCCCGAGTTACGTGATACGCGGAGATGGGCTCGTTCAGGAAGCGCTGTTCCAGCGGATAGAGTTCGTCTGGAGTAGCGAGAACCAGCATCGTAGCGTAGTCGACTTGGCGCACGTGAAACTGCCGCGAGGAATCGACGGCAACGATCACTGCGCGGCGTGGGCCGATATCGCGGAAGAAGTGGACGCACGCAAGCCCTGGGATGATTTCCTCTTCTTCGAGGCGCAAGCACTCAGGAACATGATCATAGTAGAACGATCTAAAACGGATTAGTTTACCCAAAGTGCAGTCCTACACCCAGAAGTATCGAACCGATGAAACATACGTAAACTCCGCTTCGAAGCTAACGAACGTCGATTGCAGCCGTTCCACCCGCACGGCATACACTCTTGTTGATTCAGGCAGCACGACTCGGACCTAATCGGATAGCTTTACACGCGACAGTTCTTTACGCTTACCTCAATCGGTTCCTGGGGATTAACTTTGGCGAAGGAATAGGTTGCGTCTGGCGGCACTCTTTGGAAGACGGTCGGTACGATTGTCGTCGCGGACGTCCTATAAAAGTTGGACTAAGCTTCTGTTTTCCGACGCAGCATGTGGTGGGCGACGGACGTTCTTAAACCGGGTGGTTTCTTACCAATCATTGCTGACGTACACGGGATTGGAAACCTTCTTCCTCAGGTTTTTCTGGGTGAGCACGTGCGGCGGCCCTAGTCCAGTGCACTCACCCGTTATGGTGTAGCTAAAGGTTCCTGGTTTATTCGCACGGGCTAAAGTATTGACCGTACCGTCGGCTGTCTGTCGGTTCGTCTTGTGACGATCCAAAACCGTCCATCGATGTGCCCGCAGAGGGGACGATGTTCCTGGAAAAGAGAACAAGAAAGTCTTTTAGAAAAAAGACATTCAGGAAGATTTCCCGATCGACTTACATGGCTAGTCCAAAGGCATCTGACCCCGCACCGAGAAGTCTACAAGCAGAATTATGAAGATCATGTCGGTTCCACCTGCGCTACCTGTTAGCGTTCGCGTCCCATTCGTCGTCTCGTGTCATGTCCTCGTTGGAGCGCGTCCACTCGTCGTCCACCTGCTCGCTTATAGCCGCCAGGATGTCACTGGCCGCAGGCACTGGCATCCGCGTAGGCACCGCGGAACATGTAGCCGTTTGTACCGAACTGAAAACAGGTCAATGATGCCGCATAACCGACACAGTGCCACATAAATGTGTTAACGTTTTTGACGCAAAGGTTTGCCGTTTTCGTTATCACCAAAGGTGTCGATAACCTACCCGCTATCTAAACTGCTGCGCAGGTCGCTCCATTCGTCACTCGTTTGTGCGCGAGTCCTGTCCAGTGTGGACACCGGTGTCATCTCGCACCTCGCATTCTCCATCTGCCGAATCAGTTCCTCCGTCTGCGCATTGTATTCTGGGCTGAGAAATTCGTCGTCGTCCTCACCAAATTCTTTGCTGCTCCACATGGTGGCGCTCGAACTAAACAAATTAATCGAATCAGCGTATGTGGTTTCTTTCCAGCGAAAGACAAGTAAAGGTAGCAGCAAAAGCGAGAAGATCCGCGGCTTGCAATATATGCTCGAAGAACACGTCGCGACTGGAAAAATTAGATCCGTTCAAGCGATTCTTAATGAATGGAACGTGCGAATGAGCATTTTGCTCTAGCGGCGGTGCAGGCCAGACAAATTTTAAGACGAGGGAACTCACGGGGACGGAGTCGCTAGCATTAATGTCAGACCTATTTCAGCCACTTGCACCTGCAGGTTGTCTGCAGTTGTGCCATCCTGCATCGAAAGCCGAATGTAATCGTGATCGGATGCAATTTCCACTGCCATTGCAGAAAATGCAAGATAGAAGGGCAAGATAAGCCCCACAGAGCGTGCGAATGCTTCCAGTCGGCACACAAAGAACGTTTTTACGTCGGAAAGCATTTGCGCGACTTGTCAGTGTTGCTCAGCCGACGCTCTTTAACGTGATGGTTTGCCGGCTGCTTCCTGTGGCTTGACCTTGGGAACAAATATCTCATTAGCATAGCCACAAACATGGAAGTTGGCGCAGTTCTTCGCTCTATTCTACTGAAATATGTTAGATCCGCCGAATGAAAAGCAAGGGATGCTGAGTTTTGTCAGTTAGCCACCTGAAGAATACGGATGTTAGACTACCAGTCCCGTTTTACTCCGGAATTTTTGACACCCCGTAGAACTCTTCGTTTCGGATATGATTTCGGTTGCGCCATCGATGCGCCCTCATTAATGATCTGGTCCGTCTGACTGCCGGATTAACCCTGGTTACAAAACATTTACACGAATCCCTAAGGTCAAGCACTCGACGACCGATCATTTTACTGGGAAATACGGTGCTCTGCGTGTTTGCGTTTCCCGCAATCTGTTTTGTTGCTAACAATGTGACGGAGAAAGCTAGATTGAAGCTTGGTTCACCGGAAGGCAGGCGTAGCACAGAGAGGGTAGGAGCCCAAGTGACGTTACAACAACTTATGACAACGCGAAAGGGCCAAACCTAACTTATTACGACACGGGATTCGAAACATAAGTCTTCACGTGGAACTGGTCCAGCGGTCGCCCTTTAATGGGCCCGTTATGAAAACAGGCATCTTACAGGGGAAACGATCCTCTTGAATGTCCAAACGCATCAGATCGGACCCGACCACTGTCTAATGAATGACACCTTCGCTAAAGCGAGTACATACCATGAGAGACTACCATGCTTCAAGGGTTATTGGCAAATGAACTTCCTCAGTGCCTGTTCAGTTCAGTCACCGGATTAGCGAGGCTGCGTCACGTCTATACCGACAACCAGGCTCTCGCTTGACCTTTGTCCCTTCTGCAGAAGTGGCTTCAAGTCAAGATCGTAGCGAAATTTATGTGTCCGACGTAGGCATCCGTGCAAGTACCAGTAGCCTCTTTGTGGATGCGGAAAGTATTTTACGGTAGCGGAAGCATCATCGACGCGATGCGTGCGTAAACACCGCGTGCCGAAGGTCACGGAAGTGTGGATTATAGTCTCCGACAAGGAAGTGCTGCTGCACGTGGATATGATAAAGGTCCTGTTTACTAGCTCTAAGCTAGCGGTATGCATAAGTGAATATATTGTCCGAGTCGTTGAACAGACTGTTGTTGGCCAGCGGTTTTGGAACGCTGGGCAATGATCCGCGTCGCATTGTTGGCGTTGTAGGCACGCATAATTGGCTACATCATAGTTTGCGTTGAGTGTCATCATTATCCGCTATGGTTTCGGTAACTGCAGCAGCCTTCAAATTTGCAGTTACGTCCCTCCCGCACCGCCGAGTGCGTCAATCGGTTAATAAGCTTAGTAGGAGCAATGTCGTCCCCAACACTGCAACATGCGACTCTTAAGCTGATTTTATGCCGATCATCCGCAAGTGAATGCGAGAAGCGTGCGGAATACTTGGCGTGCGTCTACTCCAATCTTGTGCATAGGTTATAGTGCGCGTTGACGGATGCTGGATCACGACGCAGTGTGGAATGTCCACAGCGCTTAATCCAACAGCTTCCGTGCAGAACCCGTTTTTATAGTGGATGTAGCTGTCGGAAAATACCCTGCTGCTTGCGAGTACGGTACTATTCGTCAAGCGATTTTTATTCACGAAAAAAGCGTGCGGTGAAGTTCCGTTTTCTTTAATCCCTCTCAAATTATCGCGTTAAGACTTTGCGTCTGGATTGCATAACATGACCCTAGGAGCTAGAAGCCATCCCCGTTAATTTATGCTGTTGACGTCCCGGATATTTCGTTAGCTCGAACTCGTTAGGTCGCTGGTGCTGAAAGAGCCCCGTTTTAGCACGTACTTCTTCTAGATCATGCGCTCATCTCGAAATATTGGTAAATACTCGGCGCCCTTGTTTTTGCTCAGAAATATGCGCATAACATTTCGTCATTGTAGCTGGATTATGATGCGCACGAGCGGACAACGTGCAGATGCGTTTTCGCGGGATCTCTTCGGGAATTGTAGTAATGTATGTTCCCTGTACCCACGCCATCGATAGAGAAACGAATGGAGTGTTGCCAGTGGACTTGCTCTCGCTAAATGTCGTGCTTAATCGTACGGTAGCTTTGGGGTGGTGACGAAAGATGCGAAGACTGCAATTACGACAATGCGATGATCTCCAACAATTGCCCAGTTCCGATGATCTTTCCTGCAAAGTACCTCCAAGTGCTAGGTAGAGCGGAGCGGGAGCGTAACCTAGGCCATGCACCTACCGTGATAAACAGTAGTTGCTTTAGCGCAGAAATACTGATGAAGAGGTACCACAAAGGCTGGTTCCGTTAAAATGTGGGGTCCGGAATGGACTGAACTTATGACAGTCGAAGAAACATCAAACTACGCCAAATTGACGGTGTTCGTTTCCGGCAATAATGAGGCTTCGTAAAACACAAAGACATTATTGCACGGTGGAAGGCAAGGCACGATGCACTAACCGTAAGCAGAGACACGCCGTTAGCGTACCTTACTAAGCGTACAGTTGATACGCATGAAACAGAGTCAGCTGACTTTCCTTCTAAAATGTGGGCAATATGTCGGAAGTGAGCAATGATAACTGCTCCTACAGGGAGCTTTGCAGCAAACAAAAGCATAGCGGCTTCTAGTGCCGATGTGTGTTTCTCAAAACACTCTCTCCCGGATGAGGAAACTGCAAGAAGGAAGCTATATTCCTGACACCTTCATGAATCTCATCGTCATTTGTGCTGAGCGTGCTGCATGGACCTAATGTCATTGCGAACGGAACGACCAAACAAGTGTCAGGACAGTTCATTCATATTCTGAACGCATTGAAATGGCACTATGCAATACTTTCATATAGAGGTACCCTAGAATCGGTAAAGAACAGACAAAAATTGTAAGCAAGCATTGTTGTCATTGATACCCAGAAAAGTATCACGCCCTGAGATAGACAATCACGATTCAAAATAAATTAGAATAAGGGATCCACTTTCACTATCGCAAGTTGAATAGTGGATGTTGCATGATCTCTTGCGGGGCGTTCTTCGAGGGGCGTCCTCTCCCGCGGTAGTAGTAGAGCTTCCACACCTGCTCGAGCTCCTCCTGCGACTTGACGTGCAGTTGCATGTGCTTCTTCAGGTTTCCCTTCAGTCGGCAACTTCGCGGGCAGAACGGACAGGCGAAGCGTGGCCTCGACGACTGGTGCAGGGTCCGGTGTTCGAAGAGATTCGAGCGATAGCGGAAGTGCTTCCCGCAAAACTCGCATGAGTGCGGACGATCACGGACTAAAATCTAAGTGTGAAATTCCCGTTGAACCGACTGTCTACGGTTTCACTTCCCGACACGGTCATAATGTATTCCTATCGTATGTCGTTCATTTCCAAACGGCACACTTTTCCTTGCTACATACCCAGGTCCGAGTCCCCGTTTTCGTATTCTGCAGGCGCAGGCATCTGTGCCGGTGGCGAAATTGGTGAGACGGTCGGCATGGTCTCATGACCTTGTGCGACGCATGCGGTGCTTGTTGTAGTTAGCGAAGGTGTCACAAGCTGCGCTGCGGTGAAGAAGGTCGATAGCGCAAGAGACTGCGGAGTCAACGGCGTCTGCGGCGATACGGTAGCGCTGGAGCCGAGGAGAAACGTGTTCACGATTTCTAAAGCATGTGGTTCGTTGTCGTTGAGTGGTCGAACACTCTTCTACAAGATGGTAGGATACAGCCGCGGGAGGATGCGGCTAATCCGCGCCACTTGAGCCTTAATAGTTTGACGGTAGAAAGCACCGCGATACCCGGTAAAATCCGCCGTTTCTGGAATCTGAAGTCGCCACTCCGGGAATATGCGAGCATTAAGCTGTTGAGAAAAAGTATCCGAAAAGGAATCCAAAGCATCCGGAGTCTTTAGGGGACGAGAAAAACAGTAAAAAGCCTAGGCCAATTTCGAGAACTCGGGGATAAAACAGCATGCTAACTACGCGTTATAAAATTTGTCGTTTACGTTCTTGTGCTTTACCATAAATAATTTCGAGCGTCCTTATGCCGAAAAACAAGCACTTTGTAGCCTTACCCTATGCCTTGGCATCAACGCCCCGTGTCAACAAGGCTACGCTCCTGTGCACTCGAGCGCTAACGAAGCGCAGATCGCATATATGTGGCGCACCAATACGCCTTTGTAGGCGTATGCATGATTAGCGGGTACGCATGCGATGCTACGAAACGCTGTTTACGCGTCCTCAGCGAGTACACAACGCGGTTCAGAGGTTGTGGGAGATTTTCGGGGTATGTGACGATAAATATGTTTTGCCAAGATGACGTAGGATCGGCCACGCTGCTAGCGCATGGCGCATACCGACAACGGTATCTTTTAGAATTGTGGCAGCTCGTGACTCGAACCTGTAAACGTATACTGTGATTTTGACTTCATGTACTCACACTTATCTAAGGGCATTCAGTATGTGTAAAAGTCAGGCCTAATCTCTTCCGTGTATGCAGCGGTAATGCTTTCCAAACGAAAGAAATTTATGCGTCCTGAGGATTAGTTTGATGCAGTCCCCACCGATACCATGGCATCGTACCGCTTTCAGTCCTTCATGCAACCTCACGTGAATCCGTTTGCTTTATGCGTACTTTCGCAGAGAATCCGCTCCTTGTTCCGAAGGTCCTGGATGAGTTGCTGACTGTCGCAGCGGTCCGTGGTTTCGAACGACGTGAAGTTCTCTTCCGATGCAGCCTTCGCGAGCGCATAGTTCCAGGGCATGGCTGTCGTCGCGTTGACCATGTTCCAAATTGTCGGCGTGATTTCGATGCTCATGTTGGCTAAAACGAAACCTGTGCTGTTTATACAGGCCTGTGACAAGAAAACGCTAGAATGACACGAACGGCATACTCGCCATGAAATACTATAAGCTAGGCCGATACAAATGTGCGAGTGATTCATGAGCGAACTCACATAACCAGGAAGTACATGGTACTGATGACCCGAGAAACATGCGTGTTAGTGGTGTGCTAGTGGTGCGCGTAACGCAAAATTTGGCAAACAAAATTCATATCCGAATCTAAGCGACCTTAACTGCCCAGACGGTGAGGTCAGTCATTCGTCCGCGACGCGGCCAAAGCGCAAACGCATACACCTGGTAGTACACTAGGGTGGGCCTGCTGACCGTACCGGCCACCGTGCAGCTTGAAGTAAGTAATCACTACGATACCTCGTATTGCACTAGAGCTACAGTTTGTGCATCCACCTGGATGTTGGCTTGAAACGCGCTAATAACCGCATTTCCTCGACTAGAATGATCTCCGGATAAGGAACGGTAAGCCTCTGGAATGTAAGGCCCTGCGCAACCGGCCGCCTGTGCTGCGAACGCGCTAATGCAAAGGGCATTAGCGAATGTCAAGCGTCAACGGCTCCCGTATTAACTATACTTAACTATCCCTAAAATCCGCGGATGTGGAGCGACTTACAAAAACGCTTCTTATCCATAGAGACTACAAGGGACTCCGTCACGAGTAGAGCAAGCGGATGCGCGCAAGGTGCTCCTTGCGTGATTCCGACCGACTACCGCACGTGGCACTGATGTCTACGACTATCCCTTCCGAACCTTATCACCGGAGTGCCCTTTTGTCACTTTCCGCTGAATTAAACGAATGTAAGCACTTTGTTCGCTGAAACCCTATGGCGTTTTCGTACACTCACGTCTACAAATCCTACCGTCCCAGAGCAGCCCAACCCAAACAAGCGACGCTCAAGCAGACAAGCTTAATGACTGACTGAGCGCACATTATCGTCAACTGACTATTAGTGCACTTGCAAGGTCCCGCCTCTTGGAAGCATAACAGCGAACGGAAGTTGCGCAAGCGTACCATATCCTCTTCGAGGCGAGCTTAACTAGAAGGAACGTAGGGCATCATTAGTCATTTGTCGCTTAAGCGACGGTTAACATTTCAATGCTTCGATGCACTAATGGCAATTAACAAGTCCAATAAAATCTAGCTTTTTCAACGACTGACCAAAGTTACAAGGAAACGATTGACCGTAGTCTGTATCCAGGCCATCCAACAGTACCCTTACGGTCACCCATACCTGCTTGTGAATGTTTCCTCCGGTTCTGTGACTCGTTAACCGTCCATGAAAAGTACATAAGGTTCTTAACGTCTTTTTTCATTCCATTAGATTGACCTTATCTATGTCGGCAAAACAGACCTGAATCGGTAAGGCACGATCACGCAAAGTCATTCAAAAAGCTGAATGCTTCAACGCCTATGTCCCTCACAAAAACCACGCATGTACGGGACCACCATAGTCAAGCATCTAGCAAGCGTCAAGTCACCCGGCGCCTGAGTAACTATGCAGACAATACCGCGTAGCTAAACAAAAGTGCATTCGGGCATTTCCTCGATGTCGAACAAACTAGACACTCGCGTGCGTGCGCACGTCAGCAGCTGCCATCAAAAGTGCGAGTTACCGATAAACCGACGGCGCGTGCCCTTCCACGGATACCGTTTATCCGCGTCCGTCCACCAGATGGTTGCTCGCGGCAGCCTCCACGTTCCCCGAAGCCCTGCGTAAGCGCCACCACAGGAATCTGCTAGTTTGCTCACTACTCACGTATAATCCCCGCCAAATGGCCGCCCGGTGCCGCGGAAAACATATCTATGCGGTCCTTGTTTATATCAGCAGTGCTGCCCGCATGGTTTTCCACCGGGCTACAATGCCGCGGATCTTAGGCGACAAAGCGCCAGTGCCGCTTCAACACTTTCACGAACAACTACCCCGTATAATTAGCCCCGGCGGACGGTGCAGCCGCGCATACTGCACATTCGCAAAGGGTTGTCGTCCACGTTGTGGCTACTCTCGCGTTTGTTTTAGCCGCATAGTTTTGGCGGCTAGAATGATTGGATTCATGAGCGTACAAAGTGGACGCCTTCACCCGAAGCTTGTACCCTAAAAGAAAAATACTTCCTCGATAAGCGTACTAACTAGCCATTCTTGTCTCATTGATGCTTAACCTGAAAAAGAGCTTAGCCGTCGGCGATCCAATCTCGCAACTTTTTGTGCCCGCTTGTGACAAACAACTTTTTCATGTTTCTCTTCCGGTCTCTTTTTGCGCGTATGAGAGAGCGTCATTGAAAGCGAAGGTTGAAGGGATAGTATGCTAAGGAGTGTGGGTGTAATAGCGGGGCTTACCTGTGCGTAACGCTGAACACTATGGAGACGAGAAGGTCACTTTAAGAACTCTAGAGAAAGAATGTGTTTCACTGGAACTATGAGGGCAATTATTTCGATTAAGGTATGTTGGCAGCAGATCCTTTCCAGAGTCCTAGCAAACATAGGGCTCATGGCCTAAGCCTGTTCGGAAGGGCGACGTCGCATGATAAGCTAAAGCTACCGCTCTAGGGCAGCTTAGTCGACTGACCCAAAACTACAGTGCTGCGCGTCGATAGCTAAGGAGCAGTTTTAGTTAGCACCCTTGAACGGGACGAGAAGCTACCTTATCCGATTAAGCACTTCTAGGGCGAAGAACCGTATACTATACTGCTTTTTTCGCTTGTAGGACGCTTTGCAGGTCTGTACATTTTACAGGCCGCTTGGTAAAAACTAGGGATCGGCGTACCCCCGTACCCTGAAGCCGTACTGGCCGAGCACCTCCCTATCGTAAAACTGTAGTTGCCGTAACTTTGGCGGTAAATTGCCGGTATTTACCAGCTATACAAAAGTCGTACTCTGAAATTTGAAGCCGTACCGAAAGCGGTCAACACACTCAAAAGGACCGATAAATGGCTCTTATGACTGTGGCTTATGGCTAAAATAACGTCCAAGTATTGCTTATTTACGCAATTTTAGTTCGCGAACGAAAATACTACACTGCAACACTTTCTCGACGAAGCGTACTAGACCGTACCCAGCAAAACCGTCAGAACGGCTCCAGTACGGCTGTAATTGACATACATACGGCAGTGTGGCTTTCAGGCGGCCCATAAATGCGTTAGTACGGGTACCTTCCCGCCTTGCGTAAAGCCGTACCGTACCGGGTGGTACGAATCGGTAGTACAACAACGTACTAGACGTACCAGATAAGAATGCTGGTACAGATGCGGTACGACACAGTGAAAACATACGATAGGTTCCCAACAGTCCGAGGACCGTCCACCACTCGCCAGGCCCCTACCGCTGGGTAACTATAGTTCTCTGTCTACAAAGGACACACGTAGATCCATCAATGCGGATCACTTCCGAAACCCAGCAATGTATCACTGCCCTTTACCGACATTTCGCGCTAATTAAAGCAATCTCACGGAAAACAGGCGCACCCAACTTCAAATTCAATTCCGAAATTGTACCGTTGAAATCACGCCACTAGCCAATAGGACTCTAACTGGCATTGTTATGTACGCAGCGCATTGTACGCTAGCGTAGACTACCGTAGGCGAAACATGGCGTGTTCAGAATGTGATGCTTAAGATGAACTTGGAGTTGACTAAGCGTCCTCGTAGCGCACAGCGGTGAGTGCGCTTGTTGGAGGAGCAGGCGTGTACCGTTCTCCCGCCTTCTTTGTGATTGTCGGAAGCGAACTCGACGCTTTGGAAAGAACTGGCACAAATTGCCGGTCCGTCTCCGACTAGGCGGCAATTGCCATCGATAATCGTAGTAATCGTTTGCGACCGCCGAGTTGTCCGCAGTGTTTTTGCGCCTCGGAACACTGGTGAATAACATGTGCGCGCACGTCGGTGTTTCGTGCCCATTTGGTGGGTGTACTGTACTGTACGAAGAGCGTAGAACATGCAGCTACAATCGCTGAGTCACTTGGGCATACGCAGAAACGTTAGCGTAGTTGACGCAAACATAGTAGCCTTGAACTGTTTTGCTTACACTAATTTCCGGTCCACAGAGCCTGTAAGCAGTCTAAGTTCAAAGAGATGTTAAGGCCAGAGAAGGACAAGAACTTCTGAAGAAGTAGCTGTTGATGCACATAACGTGTTATTTTTGGCAAAATAACATTTTGCCTGCGGCTGGTCGTCCACCAGCCACGTCGTTTGAAGCGTGCGCTACGCCACAAGCGCCAAGCCGGCGAAGGTCATTCGGCCGGCCGGCTGTATGTCGGAATCGGGCGCCTGTGGTTAAGCGCTGGAAAAACCCAGCGCCAAGCCCACCATTTCTCGCCGATTCGACGGACGACGCTGGCGGAGGATCGATACCGCCGCGTCATTTCGCCTTACGGCAACAAGATCGACTACCTTGCGGCGCCCTATATGGGCTAATTTAACCCTAATTACACCCAAATTCAAGCGGGTTTGCGCAGCATTAGCCCGTGCAACCTCCGCGTATGCTTTCTGCATACAACGAGGCCACAATGGCAACAAGATCGACTACAATATTTAAATATTTAACCTTTTCTTAACTTATAAATATTTCTTAACAAAATATTCATTCTTTCTCAAATAACTTCCCTAAATTAACTATCTAAATTACCAATCACTTTCTAAACAACTTTCACTAAATTCCTTCAACCAAAATTCCACCTTTCATTTCCAAAACACTCTAATAAACCCCCATCCCCTTCTACACTTGCGACGTGACCCTTGTACTCGTTCTACAACCTCCGCCTTCGGGCAACAAGCTTTACACAAGATCTACTTCGTTTCCAATTCACTTATTTGACCACGTTTAGTTCCACTATTCACTGTTTAGCCATTTTCACTATTTCCATGCATTTATCGTTCACCATTTACGTGCTTCTCGGCCTCGGGCCTGCCTTCAACATCCTTAAGGCTCCCTCATTTGGCCAGTTTCACATTTACATGCAAACACAAGCTCGACTACCACATTGTTCGTTCCATATTTATCCCTTTGCGTCTTGCTTGGCACCAGACGTGGGCAAGCATTCTCGGTATCACAACCTTCGTGTTTAACGTTTATTCACTTTCGTGTAATTCGTTTTGTTCATGGTTTNGTCACGAGGAAGTACGTAGTTAGGGACCTACTGATGACCCGAGAAGCATGCGTGCTAGTAGTAGGTGTAACATGAAATTTAGAACTCAAAGTCCATATCCGAATCGATAGCGATTAGGTCTGTAGTAGAACACATGCCTTCCAGCAGCATAAACTTTTGAAGTATCATGTTTCATCCTACGGCGCTGTCGAAACGCAAAACATGCACTCAGAAGTCCGCTACGGAGCGACTGCTAACGGTAACCGGGCCCATGTGTAGCTTGAGGTATGTAATCACTACGATACCTCGTATTGCACTAGAGCTACAGTTTGTGCATTCACTTGACAAACCTGGATCCTGGCTTGAAACTCGCTTAGAACCGTATTTCCCCGACTGTTGTAACGCCCGATAAGGAACGGTAAACCGCTGGAATGTAAGGCCCCGCGCAACCGCCCGCCTGTGCTGCGAACGCACTAATGCAAAGAGCATTAGCGAATGTCAAGCGTCAACGGCTCCCGTATTAACTATGCTTAACTATCGCTAAAATTCGCGGATCTGTAGCGGCCTACAGAAATACTTCTCATCCACAGAGACTACAAGGTGCTCCGTCACAAGTAGTGCAAAGGGATTCACGCAAGGCGCTCCTTGCGTGCTTCCGTCCGACTACCGCACGTGGCACTGATGTCTACAACAATCCCTTCCGAACCTTATCACCGAAGTGCCCTTTTGTCACTTTACGCTGAATTAAGCGAATGTAAGCACTTTGTTCGCTGAAACCCTTTGGCGTTTTCGTACACACACGTATACAAATCCTATCGTCCCAGAGCAGCCAAAGCCAAGCAAGCGACGCTCAGGTAGACAAGCTTAATGAATGACCGAGCGCGCATTATCGTCAACTGACTATTAGTGCACTTGCAAGGTCCCGCCTCTTGGAAGCATAACAGCGAACGGAAGTTGCGCAAGCGTACCATATCCTCTTCGACGCGCGCTTAACTAGAAGGAACGTAGGGCATCATTAGTCATTTGTCGCTTAAGCGACGGCCAACATTTCAATGCTTCGATGCACTAATGGCAATTAGCAAGTCCAATAAAATCTAGTTTTTTCAACGACTGTCCAAAGTTCAAGGGAACGATTGACCGTAGTCCGTACCCAGACCATCCAACAGTACCCTTACGGGTACGGTCGATCACCCATACCTGCTTATGAATGTTTCCTCCGGTTTTGTGACTCGTTAACTGTCCAAGAAAAGAACCAAAAGTTCTTAATGTTTTGCTTCTTTTTTCATTCCATTTGGTTAATCTTATCTATCGGCTAAACAGACCTGAACCGGTAAGGGACGAATCACGCAAAGCCATTTCAAAAAGCCAAATGCTTCAACGCCTATGTCCCTCGCAAAAACCACGCATGTACAGCAGCCATAGTCAGGCATCTAGCAAGCGTCAAGTCGCCCAGCGTCCGAGTAACTATGCAGACAATACCGCGAAGCTAAACAAAAGTGCATTCCGGCATTTCCCCGATGTCGAACAAACTAGACACTCGCGTGCGTGCGCACGTCAGCAGCTGCCATCAAAAGTGCGAGTTACCGATAAACCGACGGCGCGTGCCCTTCCACGGATACCGTTTATCCGCGTCCGTCCACCAGATGGTTGCTCGCGGCAGCCTCCACGTTCCCCGAAGCCCTGCGTAAGCGCCACCACAGGAATCTGCTAGTTTGCTCACTACTCACGTATAATCCCCGCCAAATGGCCGCCCGGTGCCGCGGAAAACATATCTATGCGGTCCTTGTTTATATCAGCAGTGCTGCCCGCATGGTTTTCCACCGGGCTACAATGCCGCGGATCTTAGGCGACAAAGCGCCAGTGCCGCTTCAACACTTTCACGAACAACTACCCCGTATAATTAGCCCCGGCGGACGGTGCAGCCGCGCATACTGCACATTCGCAAAGGGTTGTCGTCCACGTTGTGGCTACTCTCGCGTTTGTTTTAGCCGCATAGTTTTGGCGGCTAGAATGATTGGATTCATGAGCGTACAAAGTGGACGCCTTCACCCGAAGCTTGTACCCTAAAAGAAAAATACTTCCTCGATAAGCGTACTAACTAGCCATTCTTGTCTCATTGATGCTTAACCTGAAAAAGAGCTTAGCCGTCGGCGATCCAATCTCGCAACTTTTTGTGCCCGCTTGTGACAAACAACTTTTTCATGTTTCTCTTCCGGTCTCTTTTTGCGCGTATGAGAGAGCGTCATTGAAAGCGAAGGTTGAAGGGATAGTATGCTAAGGAGTGTGGGTGTAATAGCGGGGCTTACCTGTGCGTAACGCTGAACACTATGGAGACGAGAAGGTCACTTTAAGAACTCTAGAGAAAGAATGTGTTTCACTGGAACTATGAGGGCAATTATTTCGATTAAGGTATGTTGGCAGCAGATCCTTTCCAGAGTCCTAGCAAACATAGGGCTCATGGCCTAAGCCTGTTCGGAAGGGCGACGTCGCATGATAAGCTAAAGCTACCGCTCTAGGGCAGCTTAGTCGACTGACCCAAAACTACAGTGCTGCGCGTCGATAGCTAAGGAGCAGTTTTAGTTAGCACCCTTGAACGGGACGAGAAGCTACCTTATCCGATTAAGCACTTCTAGGGCGAAGAACCGTATACTATACTGCTTTTTTCGCTTGTAGGACGCTTTGCAGGTCTGTACATTTTACAGGCCGCTTGGTAAAAACTAGGGATCGGCGTACCCCCGTACCCTGAAGCCGTACTGGCCGAGCACCTCCCTATCGTAAAACTGTAGTTGCCGTAACTTTGGCGGTAAATTGCCGGTATTTACCAGCTATACAAAAGTCGTACTCTGAAATTTGAAGCCGTACCGAAAGCGGTCAACACACTCAAAAGGACCGATAAATGGCTCTTATGACTGTGGCTTATGGCTAAAATAACGTCCAAGTATTGCTTATTTACGCAATTTTAGTTCGCGAACGAAAATACTACACTGCAACACTTTCTCGACGAAGCGTACTAGACCGTACCCAGCAAAACCGTCAGAACGGCTCCAGTACGGCTGTAATTGACATACATACGGCAGTGTGGCTTTCAGGCGGCCCATAAATGCGTTAGTACGGGTACCTTCCCGCCTTGCGTAAAGCCGTACCGTACCGGGTGGTACGAATCGGTAGTACAACAACGTACTAGACGTACCAGATAAGAATGCTGGTACAGATGCGGTACGACACAGTGAAAACATACGATAGGTTCCCAACAGTCCGAGGACCGTCCACCACTCGCCAGGCCCCTACCGCTGGGTAACTATAGTTCTCTGTCTACAAAGGACACACGTAGATCCATCAATGCGGATCACTTCCGAAACCCAGCAATGTATCACTGCCCTTTACCGACATTTCGCGCTAATTAAAGCAATCTCACGGAAAACAGGCGCACCCAACTTCAAATTCAATTCCGAAATTGTACCGTTGAAATCACGCCACTAGCCAATAGGACTCTAACTGGCATTGTTATGTACGCAGCGCATTGTACGCTAGCGTAGACTACCGTAGGCGAAACATGGCGTGTTCAGAATGTGATGCTTAAGATGAACTTGGAGTTGACTAAGCGTCCTCGTAGCGCACAGCGGTGAGTGCGCTTGTTGGAGGAGCAGGCGTGTACCGTTCTCCCGCCTTCTTTGTGATTGTCGGAAGCGAACTCGACGCTTTGGAAAGAACTGGCACAAATTGCCGGTCCGTCTCCGACTAGGCGGCAATTGCCATCGATAATCGTAGTAATCGTTTGCGACCGCCGAGTTGTCCGCAGTGTTTTTGCGCCTCGGAACACTGGTGAATAACATGTGCGCGCACGTCGGTGTTTCGTGCCCATTTGGTGGGTGTACTGTACTGTACGAAGAGCGTAGAACATGCAGCTACAATCGCTGAGTCACTTGGGCATACGCAGAAACGTTAGCGTAGTTGACGCAAACATAGTAGCCTTGAACTGTTTTGCTTACACTAATTTCCGGTCCACAGAGCCTGTAAGCAGTCTAAGTTCAAAGAGATGTTAAGGCCAGAGAAGGACAAGAACTTCTGAAGAAGTAGCTGTTGATGCACATAACGTGTTATTTTTGGCAAAATAACATTTTGCCTGCGGCTGGTCGTCCACCAGCCACGTCGTTTGAAGCGTGCGCTACGCCACAAGCGCCAAGCCGGCGAAGGTCATTCGGCCGGCCGGCTGTATGTCGGAATCGGGCGCCTGTGGTTAAGCGCTGGAAAAACCCAGCGCCGAGCCCACCATTTCTCGCCGATTCGACGGACGACGCTGGCGGAGGATCGATACCGCCGCGTCATTTCGCCTTACGGCAACAAGATCGACTACCTTGCGGCGCCCTATATGGGCTAATTTAACCCTAATTACACCCAAATTCAAGCGGGTTTGCGCAGCATTAGCCCGTGCAACCTCCGCGTATGCTTTCTGCATACAACGAGGCCACAATGGCAACAAGATCGACTACAATATTTAAATATTTAACCTTTTCTTAACTTATAAATATTTCTTAACAAAATATTCATTCTTTCTCAAATAACTTCCCTAAATTAACTATCTAAATTACCAATCACTTTCTAAACAACTTTCACTAAATTCCTTCAACCAAAATTCCACCTTTCATTTCCAAAACACTCTAATAAACCCCCATCCCCTTCTACACTTGCGACGTGACCCTTGTACTCGTTCTACAACCTCCGCCTTCGGGCAACAAGCTTTACACAAGATCTACTTCGTTTCCAATTCACTTATTTGACCACGTTTAGTTCCACTATTCACTGTTTAGCCATTTTCACTATTTCCATGCATTTATCGTTCACCATTTACGTGCTTCTCGGCCTCGGGCCTGCCTTCAACATCCTTAAGGCTCCCTCATTTGGCCAGTTTCACATTTACATGCAAACACAAGCTCGACTACCACATTGTTCGTTCCATATTTATCCCTTTGCGTCTTGCTTGGCACCAGACGTGGGCAAGCATTCTCGGTATCACAACCTTCGTGTTTAACGTTTATTCACTTTCGTGTAATTCGTTTTGTTCATGGTTTAAATACCCAAATTTGAGGTAAAAGCTCAACTCTGACACATCTTGTCACGACACATCTTGTCACTACATCGCGCATGCAACCATCTGTTGCACGACAGCATCACTGTCAAAGAGGGAAGGGGAACGCGCCTATGTAAAGTCGGCCACCCAACCGCCAACTTTAACA